>JAECUM010060244.1:0-10685 GCA_016617855.1 Megalonaias nervosa
TCACAAGAAAGTTAACCACGACTCGTGAAACTGAGTTTCCGTAGAAAGTTCATCCCGTGTTTAGTCGTTACAATGTTATCGTGTAGGGAGAGGTACGTAGCGTATGCACGAAGATCAGATACGTGTTTGGGTTCAGCAACACCGGATATTCCATCATTCATCTGTACGTCCATGGAATCAGGGCCACGATGTACCGTCATCGTTTCGTGTTTGAAGCTCATCGTGCAGCTGTTCCCATAGGGTACTCCGTCGTCCATGTCAACGGAGATAAATCCGATAATTGGCTGAACAACTTGGAGATAAGACCTGACGGATAGCAAAATAATTTTGTGTTTACGGATAAAAGGGCGAGTTTATGTCTTGGTGGTTCTGTAGAACAGCCTGAGGAGCTCTTCTCAATGAATGCAGGAGATGCAGTGCTAGAAATTGAGATCTTTATCGTATGCGATGCTGAGCATGCCAGTATCGTGCAGCTCTTTCTGCTGTGCCAACGTAAGCAACACGAGGACGTTTCCTATCCCGACCAACTAATTGAGTGCGAGAACCACGCTGATGTATATGTTGCTAAAGCGTTCACGATAGCATCCTCAAGATCTTTCCAATTGTCCATGATGACATACGTGAGATGTCGTGTCCGATCAACATAATTGATTGAGTCTGCTTCGGCGTTGATTGAGGTGACCTCATTGTTGACTGGTATCGTAACCAAGCTCATTGGAGCCACTTTCTCCCTGTTTATTCGTATAACTAAGGTAATTTTAACATTTGTTTCCAGCGCTTTTTCGCTGATGCATCGCATCCAGTGCTCTCTGATCAGATCCTCGTCCTGAAAGATCGTAACGTTATTTCGAACCACCTTCGCGATTTATTCATGTAGCAGATCTGGATTGTGCAAGATGACGTCGGTGACAAATACCTCGTCATCATCAAGACCGGCAGTATTGCTGCTGTAGCGGGGCGTTTTCAATATATAATCCGTGACATACTTTTTATCGTAGACTTTTTCGAATCGATTCAGCAACGTCAACTCACACTGCTTGCCCACTATGTCCTCGATGACAACGTCGACGGTTCTCATCTCGGCGATGAGCAATTGCATGTCAAAGGGGGCTCTACGAAGATACGATTGTATTTTATTTAGCATTTTCTGATGCGACAGAATGTCCTGCTTGGTGGTATTTTGGTCTCCAGTGCGTTTCAGCATCGTTTGTAAGGCCAGTCAGGCTCCGGATATAATCAGCATCATCGGATTGGCCATCGAGCCCGTGGATACTACACCGGCGGTGGTCACGAGATCTCATGGAAATAGGCAGCAAAAGGGGTCAGGTGACTCCATCAAACTCTATAATAGGTTTGGAGACATTGAGAGCATGGATGCAGAAGAAACTGCTCCATGTTCTCAAGGTAGCTCCAGACCTAACAAAAAAAAAATCATCCCAGAGAAATAAATCCTCCAGAGAAATAAACATCCAGATTGTCTCCGCGAAAGGTCTAACCTAGCTCCACAATCTCCCCTTCAAACTTATAATGAAGAACACCATCATGCAATGAAACTGTCGAGGACTTAAAGCTATTAAACGAATACGATTATGCAATACTATACCTTCAGGAAACTTTTTTAAAAGATACGGATAACATCACACTTAAAAACTACTCCCTGTTTAACACCTACTTTCAGAATGTTGACAGGGCCTCAGGAGCAGTTTCTATTGCTGTGGACAATAGAGCCCCTCATAGCGTCATCCCTTTAAACACAACTTTGCAAGTCATTGCTGTGGGTGTCACTCTACAACGAGTGATTACCTTTTGTTCTATTTACATACCACCAAACACCAACCTACTACCAAATTAATTAGACACTCTTGTTCAACAACTTCCAGCGCCATTTGTTTTATTCGGGGATTTTAATGCCCATACCATTGTTTGGGGATAAAACTACATAAGCGACAGGGGCAAAACGGTTGAAGATTTCATTACTAGACACGACTTGTGTCTATATAACACCAAATCTCCGACGTACTTACACCCGGGAACGGATACATACACGTGTATCGATTTGACAATTTGTTCTCCTTCCCTACTTTTGGATTATAATTGGAAGGTCGCTGATGACCTTCACAGCAGTGATCACTTTCCAATCTCTCTTAAGAACACCAATGTTACAATTGATGACGCAATCCCACAGTGGAATTTAAAGAAGGCCGACTTGGCCAAGTTTGAAACACTTTGTACAGCTAAGCTTAACAGGGATACCATTCTAAACGACAATTACCCTATTGGACATTTTACTTCTGTCTTAATTGAGATTGCAGAGGAGTCCATTCCCAAGTCCTCACCGAACTATTAAAGAACCCAAAAACCGTGGTTCACCAAAGAATGTAAAGAAGCTATTAGACAATGCCGAGAAGCACTGAAAAAATTTAATAATCGTCCAACGTTCGGAAATTTAATTAAGTACCGTATTGTTCGGGCCAAAGCTTGCCGCACGATCAAAGAAAGTAAAAGAGCATCATGGAAAAAATATGTTTCAACTTTAAATTCTCGTTCCTCTATAAAGAAAGTTTGGGACACGATTCGCAAAATACATGGAAAGGGAAAACACAATTCCTTCCGACAACTGAAACTAAATAACAACAATTTCAGTTCCAAATATGAAATAACTAATATACTTGCGGATAGTTTCTCTAAAAATTCCTCATCGTCTAATTATTCAGAAGCTTTCCGAAGATTAAAAGCTCAAAAAGAAAAGACACGGTTGAAATTCACATCGAATAACTCAGAAAGTTATAATCAACCGTTTTCATTGTTAGAGCTTATGGAATCTTTGAATAAGGCACATGATACGTCCGCTGGGCCTGACGATATACATTACCAGTTTTTGAAACACCTTCCAGAACCATCATTAACAGTTCTTCTGGAAATCTTCAATGATTTATGGATTGCTGGTAATGTACCAAAAATTTGGAAAGAGGCAACAGTAATACCAATTCCCAAACCAGGTAAAGATAGGGCAGATCCTACCAACTATCGACCCATATCACTGACGAGCTGCGTGTGCAAAACAATGGAACGAATGATCAATTCTCGGCTTGTATGGTATTTGGAAACCAACAATTTAATATCTTCTTTTCAAAGTGACTTTCGTTATGGTCGTAGCACCAATGATCATCTGGTTAGACTGCAAAACATTTATTCGCGAAGCCTTTATCAAGAAGGAACATTTAGTAGCGGTTTTCTTTGACTTGAAAAAGTCCTATGACACGACATTGAAGTACGGGGTACTAAATGACTTGCACGATCTGGGTCTAAAAGGCCGTCTGCCCTCTTTTATATCAAACTTTCTCTCAGACAGAGAATTCAAGGTACGAGTGGGCTCCACCCTCTCTGATATGCACGAGCAAGAGATGGGTGTGCCCCAGGGCAGTATTTTATCTGTGATGCTTTTCAACATCAAAATCAATAGCATCACCAAGTGTTTGGCTCCCGGTGTGGATTGCTCCTTATACGTTGATGACTTTCTAATATGTTATCGATCAAAGTACATGCATACAATTGAAAGACAACTACAGCAAAATATCAACAAGATTCAAAATTGGGCAAATATTAACGGTTTCAAATTCTCCAAATCAAAAACAATATGTATGCATTTCTGTCAGTTACGAAGACAACATGATGAATCTAAACTCACGCTGGATGGAACACCTATTCCAGTTGTTGAGGAAACAAAGTTTTTAGGTATTCGACAGAAAACTGACTTTTATTCCACACCTAAAGAACTTGAAAGCTAAATGCTTGAACTATCTAGATCTACTTAAAGTAGTAGCGCACACTGACTGGGGTGCTGATAGAAAAGTCATCCTCAGTTTATATAGAACGTTTATGCGCTCCAAACTAGACTATGGTTGCGTTGTTTATGGTTCAGCTAGGAAGTCCTATTTGAAGATGCTTGACCCAATTCATCATCAAGGACTCGCTTTAGGAGCTTTAAGTTATCCCCGTGTGAAAGCCTTCTCGTTCAAGCTAACGAACCACCTCTATCACATCGTAGAGAAATGCTTTCCGCACAGTATGCTCTCAAATTAAGATCAGACCCTCTGAACCCTGCTTTTTCGGCTGTATGTCAACCCAAATACAAACCCTTATACGAAAGGAAACCAAACGCCACACCTATCTTTGGTATTAGAATATCATCCAGCCTTGACAGTACCAAAATTGATCTTTAAAAAATTCGGAAAACGTCCGTCTCCGAAGCACCTCCCTGGCTACTTAAACAAACAAAAGTACTTATTACGTTACACGATGGAAAACAATCGGAGACAAACCCTTCCATCGTCCACAACTCTTATTAGGAACTCCTCACCCAATTTGAAAACTACACAATTATTTATACTGATGGATCAAAAGATGAGGAAAAAGCTGCTGCAGCCTTCGTTAGTGGAAAACACACAACAAAAGTTCGCTTGCCAAATAGTACGTCATTTTTTTTCAGCCGAAATCAGAGCAACAGACCTTGCTCTGTCTTATATTGAAAACAAACGTATTTTAAACAGCATCATCTTCTCCGACTCACTATCAGTACTTCAGTCACTACATAATAGAAAACTGGAAAACCCATTATTAGCCAATATTTTCGTCAAAAATACTAAGCTGAGTACCTCCCACAATATAGTATACTGTTGGTTACCCATTCATATTGGCATTAAAGGTAATGAAAATGGTCCTATCACTAGAACCGATTTTAAAATACCGTATACTGATTTTAATCCTAGTATCAAAGAATCTTTACGTCAGAAATGGCAGGCATCATGGAATGATGCAGTGAATAACAAACTTCATGTCATCAAGCCAACCCTAGGAGAATTGACTCCTTCTTACAGAGTCGTCCGTAGGGAGTAGGTAGTCATTACAAGAATTCGAATTGGTCATACTTATATACCCCACACCCACATACTAAAAGGAGAAGACCCACCAGAGTGCATTTCTTGCAATGAACCATTCACTGTTAAGCACATTATGTTGAAGTGTTTTCGACCTCCAACCTACGCGCGATTAGTTTTACAATGTGCATGACATTAGGGAGCTCTTTGATACAGTCAGCGTGATTTGTATTATAGAATTCCTGAAGGAAGCAACAATTTATTACAAGCTACAGCTTTTATGCTATCACCTTGAGCAGTTTTATGTGATGTATATACCGTCCCTTAATTTTAATTACCTTTCATCTGTCTTCATTAACATACACCATTTACATTCCCCATTGATCGGGATGCTTTATTTATTTATTACCGTTACCATCTTTTCGTTTTACTTCAACTGCTTGGTTTCATATCGCTGGTTGATACGAATTATTTACCACTTTTAAACGATCATAGATATAACCTTTTATATGGCGCTAAATAGCATAACAGTGCTGGTGCGCAGTAAAAATACAACCAACCAACCAACCTGCCTGTAAGTATCTTCAAACAATACCTGATAAGGTTCGATAGCTACTCGGACAATTTCCGCCATGGTGAAACCTATATTACTTTTATGATACTAAAATAATCGACTTACTTTTGGTCGCAATGATCTGTACTAGATCAGATCATCCAGTGTAAAATTTGGAAATAACTTTACCCAGCATTAGAAGGTTCTGCCGTAAGCGCAGTAAACTTAAACGTGGAATACTTCATGCTTGCAGCTTTATACGTAAAACTGTACCGTTTTGGAACAAATTGGAGAGGCACCATCGTAAAGAGCATCAGCAGTGCTATTTGATATTATTCCATCTAACCTCCAAGTGAGAATACGCTGTGTACCAGAGCTGCGCCCACGCACATGAAATTCCCAGATGGCTACTACAACAGGTAACTGCACCTGAAGCCAGAAACTGGATGTAATTGCAGCCGTGACCCACTCGTTTTCAGCATCGGACGCTACCAGGTGATCTGCAAAAACAGAGTAAGCCTAGTAAGAGATTGAGAATTCCGACGATGCTGATACAGAACCTCCTAACTGGTTTCCATTATTTCCTGTGAATGTTGGAATGTGAACAGAGTTGTTTCTCACACGGAGCGAATCCACGTACATTTTCGAGGCTATCTCGTTTGCTGTGGGTGGATAATCCGTAACTGCGATTTTATCTGTAGACGCCAAGGTGAGATTTCCTGTGAGTGTTCCTGCACTGGTAGATAATTTTGTGCCACCAAACGAGTTCAACTCTGAGTACGATATCGCCTGGGTGTTATCTGTGATTGACTATGTGGTGGGAAGTCCGTACAAGTTTTGGTTTTCCATCGATGTCGTTCTGTACAAGCTAATCTTTGTATTATTAATGGTCAAAAATTGATCATATCCATTATTGTTAACTCTGAAAACTTCAACCGTCTGGACTACGATTGGTGTAAAATTTCCGCTAGCATCTTTGTCGATCCAAATAGAACGATTCATGGTACCAAAGTGACAGATTATAGTAATTCTCTTGTTCAGCCCGGTATACACTTCAACTCATCTAGAATTCTGCCATGTTGTTAAATGGGAGATGATGACATGGAAAGGTCGCTAGTCACTTGGCCAGTCACGGATACATTTCCGGATATCACACCACCCATTGTACCATATTTGTTAGCCAGCGCCACATCAAGATTTGCTGACGAGACGGCCTGTGAAGATACAAGAGCCTGTCCTGTTGGAGCTGGTAAATCATACAGAATGTTTCCTCACATGTAAATATTTCCCGTCAATTCTCCTCCGGTCTACGACAATTTAGTCTTTGCCAGTCTGTTGACGTGCGACCATCGGGCGGCAATGGCATCCGTGGTGCCGAAGAAAGTGTAACACATGATTTGCAGATACGATCGACTCATGTGAATTATATAGAAAATGAGCATCGTTAATTTCGACACGAAGGCGAAAACGAAACCGCACCATCATAATTGTTTGATGCCTGACTGCCATTACATGATCGAGGATTCGACCGGTCGTGGTAAAATGAATCTGCTCATGAACAAGCTGCTGAACAACATGTTGATGTACTTCCGCGTGATACTATACACGCTCAGTCCCCACCAGGACAAATGCAGTATGCTGCACGAGTTCGGAGATTCGCTTAAAAAGACGTTTAAACCGTAGAAGATCCGGATCAGATACAGCCCGTGGAAGAGCTGAACTCAGACACGCATAAGATCATCGTGTTCAACTATATTAAGATTGACCACGAGAACACGAGCCGCATCTGTGAGTATTTTTCGTTGTTGAGAAACAAGCGCTGCAACAGCCTTTATCTTCCTCAGTCGTACTACGATGTGGCTAAATGCAGCCGACCTAACAAGGGATGCTTTGTCCTATTTTCCGGACTCGACAACCGAGACATTGACTCGATCGGGTGCAACCACTGCAGCAGCATCACCGCGAAACAATTCAAAGACTGTTACGTCGCGGCGACGTCTGGTTCAAAACATGACTCTATGACGTTTCATCGTGATGCGGGGACAATCCCTGAACGATATCAAAAGATTTTGATGACTTTTGCATACTTGGTTAATACATCAACAAACTATCGAGCAGTATTTGCTTTTCACAAAGTCTGATATTACATTGCGTTTGAAAAGATCACTAGCCGTCGTCAGCGTCAGGACGCTCTCAAAACGTTTATCAATCAGCTGGCGGCGTTACGCAGCGCGTCATCGAGGACAAGCTAGGTCAGCGGACTGCGAGGTATTGCCGGGAATGGTTCAAACCTATTCTCACTAAACTAGACGAAGTGAAAACGAGGTACTATGCAAAGCAGAATCAGCTGCTGGGCAGGCTTAACTCGACTCATGACACTCTGAAATCTAGTCAGGAATCTCAGCAGCGATTACTGGAAGAGCTGGTTCCTACATCTGAAGGTGACATCGCCGCGATGATGAAGCGAGCTGAATCAGAACGAAAGGGAGACACCAGGAAGTCCGAACTGAAAAAATGAAACAGAAAGAAAAAGAAGCAGCAGCGTCATTCAAAAATATAGAAGAAGACAAGGAATAAGCCGAAGCCAGTCTTGAATCGCTAAACAGAAGAAGAGAAAAGGATTCAGCTGGAAAGGCAAAGTTTCAGAGTGAGTTTTTGGAAGAGGAAAAAAAGAAAAAATCGTGAGCATGCTAAGATCAATCTCGCTTCAAATGATTTAGCATTTGATATCGGTTATCAAAATCCTATTGTTTTAAACAAAGAACGGCTTGGAAATTTTGTAAGAGAAGCACTTCCAGACATGAAGGAGAATGTGAGGTAAGGATTGTCCTCCAAGGCTACTTTAAAGTGGTCACTTGCACGTAGTTTATTAAGTAGTATCAACCACAAATACGGCTCGTCGATACAGCACATGAAGGACGAGATCGAGAAAGCACACGAATAAGCTGCTTGAAAAGTTAAAATATTACAATGCTGAACTGAAAGAGGATCTGAAAGTCAGAGAAAAAGTATACTGCTCAGGTGACAGACCTCTGTTTCTTGTGGTGGATCCAGCGTTTATTGTACCCGTATTAAAACATCGTGAAACACCAGCGGTATTAGAGTCTGCTTGGCTAAAAGAACAATCGGTTTACATCCTCCCGATGAAGTCGTGCGCTACCTCCAACCATCGCACAAAGGAGCTGTGTATAAATCGTTACAGCTTCAAGACGTCAACGATATCACGCGTGAATGGTACTGCATCGATTACATCCAACGTCGGTACGGACGAAAATCTCCCCTCGAAGTCATTTTGTCGCTAAAATAATGTACACTGTAATATATCATAGCCAACAGGAATTCGCGGTGCAATAAGTGCAAAATGAGAGCGCAGAGTATCGAGCCCGTCAAGGTGGTGTTACGTGTCTCGGCTCGTACAAAAGTAGCAAGAAAAGAGTGAAAAGATCAAGCTTTGTAAAATTTAACAAATTAATTATTTCCCTAGAAAAACAAGGTAAAAATGAGAAAAAGGACTTACGGTTTACAAATCAAATCCAAAAATGAATCCAAGAATTATAAAATAAAAGTCCTATCAATGAAAAGTCCTAAATGAATCACAGTTCGAATCCCGAAGAAAATTCCAAGATGGAAAGCGATGACGTCTTCGATGGTCTGCTTTGTCCTGATGTGTCAACAGTTCATTGTTGAATCCCAAAGAATAATGTTCCAATTGTTATTCCGAATAATTCTCAATAAATGTCTTTGTCCAAGAATTCTGTATAGAGCACTTATATGTATATCTCTCCAGAGAAATGAATAATTAATTCCAACAAAAATAAAAAGTCAACTCAAACTGGTCACAACAAAACACCTTTCAGTGTCAAAGGTTTAAGCCCAACTAAATTGATTCTTATGATAACATGAGTTATAAGCCTGACTAAAACGCAAAACAGATTCCCGGATGGGGTCACGTGACCATCTCTCTACAGAACAACGTAGAAATGTTACATGACATTTATCACTCTAGTATAGCCTGAGCTAAAATCAATGATTTCCACTATGGGAAAAAAAATATAAAAAAAGTTGTTTTCTCCAAACCTGACACTGGTTCTGAATCTAGGTCAGCAAAAGATACAATGTTTCAAACTACTGGGTTGTTTATCAGGTCAAACTGAATTGAATTTCTCAAGATATATCAAACCCAGTAGAAAAGTTATCATTACAATAGCATGTAATGGAATAAAAAAAAAATGATGACAAAATAATTTACAACTAGCAAACAAATAATTCAATTACATATACGGAACAGTGGTCACGAAGAATCATCGCCTCATGATCAAATGAAGGTGTACAGTATGTGGTTCCAACAAATCACACATCGTCACCGGTAAAACGACGCCGACAGCATCACTGTCACCAGCGGAAACCACTAAACTTAGATTGTGTGCAACTATGCTGCCGACAACAGAGTTGCGTGCTACTTAGTTTCATGATTCTGTACAAATATGTACCATTGTAGGCACTGTGGCATCGAAACGAGCTCCGACGACCATCGCGTAGAAAGAAATATGTGCCTGGGAGACCGCAAATGCTGCGGAGAGAGATACATTTTCGGTTGAAATCCATGTGCTGATCGGAAAACTTCCAAGACCCGTGGCGAAAGGACGTTGCCTGGAAATAACTATAACGGACCGTAGAATCTCTTCGAGCAGCAACTGGATGAAAACGATCAGCTGCTGCCTGGTCAAGAGTCCTACAACAGTGTCAATGCCATCGTGATTCAACACGATATCCGTTACAGAGATCATCCCTACGACAAAGCGAGATGCGATCAAGTCATGCTGACAGACTTAAAAACACTCAAGCCAAAAATTTCAGAGAACGTGTAGATCGAGCTCTTGCGTGTGGCGTTATTGGCACTAAACATAAGCTGGGCAATGGGAGTCCAGGTAAAATGAAGAAAAAAAATCAGCTGTGATAGAAGATATTTCGACGCTCGCAGATCTCGTCGATATTAGAGATTACAGCGCGTAGAACGATCGTTTCAAATATATCATGACGGTTATTGATGTCATTGTGTTTAGCAAATACGCATGGGTAGTTCCTCTGGAAAGCAAAAAAGGAAATTCTATCTTTGAAGCGTTTGATAGCATTGTAGGTACACGAAAGACCAGATCATAGTAATGAAATTTATAACAAAACCGTTTCAGTTCGGCTTACAAAATAATATTATCTTGTACAGCACATACAATCCAATTAAAGCGGCGGTTTAACAG
>JAECUM010060246.1:0-16231 GCA_016617855.1 Megalonaias nervosa
GTGTGTGTGTGTGTGTGTGTGTGTGTGTACATACGAAGATACATCCACAGGCACTTTAGTGATTAACCATCATGTTGGGTTTATCATAGAAACGCTCAATTTTTTTTGGGCTGTTGTATCAACCAAATTATTCCTAATGTGTATTAATAATAACAAGTTAGAACCTTAGGTGTACGTACACAATTTCGATACACACCTTACTATTTTTATCATTTTGCCATTCATGCCTTTGACTGTTAGTGATACCTAGAAACTATTATGCTATAATTTATCTGATGTTGGGTTTTTTTAAAACTCATCAATTAGACAGTAAAATCTTCCTTCCATTTTGAAATATATCTATGTAAAGTTTACTGGAGAGTGAGCATACTGTCATTTATTGAATATATATCTCTAAATCCAGCCTGTGATTCATCAATTAAATTATTCTGTTCCGACAATGTGTAATTTTTTTTTTATTTTTTATAAATATATAAATATCGTACGCGAAGTATTTATCAGGTAAATACCTGTAAAGTTACTCCAATCATTTTTAGCGCCACAACTGGATTTTTCTTCATTATCAGACTCCTCAAACTCAGTTAGCGGGCAATTTAATACGGAATGAAAGTATTCATGTCAATTACGAGATGAAATAGTGCTGAGTCAGCATCTCTTTGAAATGTTTTTGTTTTCCAACAAGTTCCAGAACTGAAATGGATTTGTGATTGCACGGGCTAATTTATCGTTTCAAAATTATTTGGAATAATTTTCTTTGGGTTCAATACGATACTTAAAGAACGTGCAAAATATGAAACGGTGTTATGCCGAACATATGTGTGTGTGTGTGTGAGAGAGAGAGAGAGAGAGAGAGAGAGAGAGAGAGAGAGAGAGAGAGAGAGAGAGAGAGAGAGAGAGAGAGAGAGTGTGTGTGTGTGTGTGTGTGTGTGTGTGTGTTAACGTAGCTTTACAATTTTTGAGTCATATCGCGACGATGTCTGCAGTGTGGCATTTTGTAGTGCTGTCTATCACTGGGGCATCATGCCGCAGACATGTAGCATCATGTCCCACCCATTCACATTATCCTGACACCAGGCCGACCAGTCCTAACACTAACCTCTTAATGCTGAGCGCCTAGCGAGACTGCTGTTAGTACCATTTTTATGTATTTGGTATGAAGCAGCCGTGGCTCGAACCCGCGACCTCCCGCATACGAGGCGGACGTTCTAACCACTTAGGCCACCGGAGCGGTAGTATATGCCAGTAACACAAGAACGATCGGCACAGCTCTAATTTAAATTTTCTGTCAAATGGTCTTTATATATAATTATATATACCCGTTCACTATCTGTGTATCTTATGTTTAAATAGACAGGAAACGGCTCTCACCCCATCCTTAAGCATGCTCCAAGACTTATTTTTCTACTACATGAACTTCGATATTTTGACTGTCTCATTTTAAAGTTCATTATTTTATATTGTTATAGAGTTTTGAGCGATACAGATATCTTGTGCTTGTACTACTATTTACCAATGGCAAAGCAATTTATGATTCAGCCGGGGCTCGAACCCGCGACCTCCCGCATCCGAGGCGGACACAATGGCAAAGCAATTTATCTATCTATTTGATAATACTGCAAGATAAATATACCCTTCAATTTTTCACATCTGTTTTTTTCTTTGGTGTGATTTTGGTCTCTTTAATGGAGCTTCCAGAAGAATTTCATCAAATTGAATAAACTTGAAAAAGTTTTTAAAAAAACTCTTACCAACCCTACCACGTCGCGCTTAATTAACTTTAATAATAGACATGCAAATTCTGTATTTCAAATCAATGCTTTCTTAAGGCATACGGATTTGTTGAAAATATTTGCAAGTCGACCATGCACTGGCCTTTTAAGCATCACAAGCATTTTTATACATCTGTTATCTAATTGATTTAGTTTCAAATCACGCCTCAAGAAGTCGCATGAGTGCTTGACGCTGATTATCATTTAGCCATATTGGACGTGTAATTTGATAAGGCACCTCTTCGTTCAAATCCGCCTTGATAATCTTTGCAAGAGAAAATTTATTATTCGTTCTTGCAATAAACGTGATGGGCATTCGCATTGTCGGCAGTAATAGTGGAATATGACAGGGTTTGGTTATGAAAACAATATTCATTTGTCGGTCATAGATTACAAGGGCAATATTCATCTCTACTCTGGGGGAGGAAGCTATGTCAGTCTTATATATATATATATATATATATATATAGAAGGAAACACAGGTAGTCGAACATCAATTTTCTGTCAGTAACTTCGTGAGAGAAGAATTGTTATGACTAAACTTTAATGTTCTCAAGGAAGAAAAGTTGCGTCGTGACGTTTTAAGTCATTTTTTTCCTACACTTAATTGTCTCTTGTGTCAATAAATTAGAAAAAGCGATCGATCTGAGATCACCACCAAATATGATGCTCGTAATCTGGAAGACGAGCTTGCTGTCATATTTAACTGTATCCATAGCTTCAATGTCAATAACTCAGGGTGATGAAACAACTAACTTTCAAGATGCTGTGCCAGAGAAAATCTTTCTGCCAAGAGAAACATATTCTGAAACTTTCGTTGAAAAATTAAAATCACTTAAAGGTACTCATACAGGCGTGCAAACCCTGAAACGATTTATCAATGGCGCAATGTTCAACAAAGGTATTTTATCATCTAGACATGTAGCTACACCTTTACCTTCCGAGGACCCAATGGCCAGGACGAAAGAAGGTGAGCTGCATGTGAATGAAATATATGGACCTCAAGTCCATGTTACAGTGAAGAGACGAGGCGTCGTGGAGCCTTACGACGAGAATACACGAGAGAATCCTTACGACGAGAATACACCGTACCAGAAGCAGATTCTACTCATGTTCATGCTACAGAATTTAATGAAGAGGAAATTTCAGTCATGGGGAGGAAAGCGATCATTAAATCCACCACTACGGAACAAGAGGGCATCAGTCAGTGGCTGGGGCGGTAAAAGGCAATATAAATTAGCACCAGAAATTTCTTACCTATGTTCTAGTCCAGAAGCTATTGTAATGCCCACGCCACAAGCAAAACGACTAGCTTTCAATGCCTGGGGTGGAAAGAGGCGTTCACCATCTTCATTAAAGCGAATGTCAGGGCTAAATTGGTACGATCAACGGGGCCCTCCAAATAATGAAAACAGATTTCCAGCCATTTTGGATAAAGATATCAGAGCAGTGACAGTTGATAAAAAGAATTTTCATGCTTGGGGTGGGAAACGATCTTTCCCTTTCACGTCCAAGAAACGTTCCTCATTATTTGCTTGTGGTAGTGAAAGATTTTCTACTGCACCATTAGAAGCTGGACTCGCGTTTCAAACAAGCGGAAATAAAACAGATCCCTCAATATCATTGGGAAGGCGATCAGCATTCCTGTCTTGGGGAGGGAAAATGGACGAATCATCCTTTAGACATCGTCCCCTAGACAACTACGAATTTTCAGATGTAAGAGGTCCATCCCCAGTGAAACAGGTATCTGAAGACAAGAGACAGTTAGATCAGTTTGGCAAGAACCTCGCTTTGCAGCACTACGACCTGATGAAATTTCCGGGAGTAGAACGACCAGAAGTATAAACATTCAAGAGGCGGAAAAAGAACTGGTTGCCAAAGGTAATTTTAGTTTGCTATTTTATGTTATCATTTGAATTCATGCGTGTGAGTTATTTAGTAAATATTTGAATTTGTCTCTCAGGCCTTGTCCGGAATTTCTAGATGAATAAATGTAATTATAAACAAACTATAGTTAGTTAATGGGATTCGTGTTGAAATTGTTCCCTCTCATTGTTTATGACCTCACATCTTTCAAATAGTCTATACACAGTATAGTTATATAGTAGAAACATAAACACAATGGAATCCAAATATTTCTTTTGTGTGTGTGTGTGTGTGTGTGTGTGTGTGTGTGTGTGTGTGTGTGAAGGCTTCTGAAGTGTAATTTTCGGAAGACGTATTATAAAATCTCTGATGCTTGTGTCCAACTACTGCAATGTTCAATATTTTGTTAGTATAAAGCAAAGGTTTCGTTGTGAATCACACGGAAATGTACTAAAAATGTGAATCACAAAGAAATGTACTAAAAATGTGAATCACACGGAAATGTACTAAAATTATCTTGTAAGTAATGAAAATCCATGCTAAGCAATGCGTGTTTTATGTTTACACCAGGACTTTAATTTAATAAACCAGATTTAATGCTGCTGTGTATTTAATCTTTAATACAAACATTAAGTACCAGGATTAATTATTCATCATTACTCTTTAATGTACATAGTTGCTCACAATTTCAAGATTTTATTACCACGCTGTTACACCTGGTACACAAATTTGATCGCTCTGTTTATAGAAAAATATGGTACTTCAGACTTGCGAATCTTGACAATCTTTACTCAAAATTTTCAGACTTGCGAATCTTGAGAATCTTTACTCAAAATCGGCAAAATTGACAGATGCCGTCTTTTCAATAGGCATAATAAATTTTTGAGTCGTGTTGAGTGAAGTGTAATGGCAACCAGTGGCGTCACTAGAGGTGTACGGACCGCACCGAGTGACACCATCAGAGGGGGTGACACCAAAATGACTGTCTATAAAATTTTTAATTTTTGTGCAGGAAGGGGGTCCATGGGGGTGACACCATGAGTTACCGCACTGGGTGACACCAACCCTAGAGACGCCACTGAAGACAAAAGTAGGCCTGATCCCAAAATCACAAGATATTCTCTTCACGACTTTATTAACTTCCAGGATCTTTTTCTTGTTGGTTGTTGTTGCGGTAGGTGCAAGATAAATCAGGCCATGGAATTACTTCAGATTCTCTCTCATAATTTTTCTCACCATTTTATTGGCCAGTAATTATATTATAACCAATCAGAAATCAGAATATTTGTGACCGAGTCTGAGTTTAAGGTTTGCTTTATATTTTGGGGCTTTACCGACATTTTTAACACGTTATTCTAAATCGGGTTTTAAATTTCAAATTAATAGAAATTCATCTCCAATAATGTTTAATAAACTATAAAAAGATGATAGAATGTTTAGCGTTGAATTACTATTTTATGCTTTCAATATAGTTAAATATAAATAAAATACGTTTTATGTCCAGGCTTAAGGTTTGTTTCGAAACGTATTTGATTATAATACTTAATTCGGTTCTACAAACGAAACTAAAATATCACTTGTAAGATTGCGATAATGGATATAAGTATTGAACGTAGAAGATTTTATCTACTTTTATTCATTTTCAAATACCGTTCAAATATACAGCACTCGTACTCGAAGTCTGCATTACTCGTACTTTACGTTTTTTTGCAATTCTCTATTGCCTTCATTCCACCCATACCCGGCCCCAATTCTGAAAGCATTTTGCACAGCTTCTAAACACCTCCGTCATACCAAAAGTCTGAAGCCTTTATGTTTCCCCACCTTTTCGTCCTAAAGCGCGGCGATAATAACTTATGAATGGTTTCTTTTAAAGAAAGAATAAATTAATCTGAAACATATATCAGATAAATATTCACTACATTAATTGCATAGTTCACAACACAAAGTATTTGGATATGCAAAAGATGACTCGGACAGTGCGATGGATTATTTTCGCATGCATATCATGGCTAGCTTATAACGAGGAAATTATACTTTTATAAAAAGTATCTTGAAACGATTTTTTTTCTTCTGTTAAATTATTTTTAACAAAGTTCTACGTTAGGCCTTGAATATACGTAAAGCGGTGCTTTTGGTTGATACGGATCAAATGTCTGACGTAAGCAAATCATAATCACGTAAGAGCACAGAGAGAATCTACGTTAACACCAAAAGCACTGATAAAAGTCTTAAAAAAATTTATAAAGAAAATCCCACGCAGAATTTGTAGCTAATGGCTCGATCTTGAAGTATTAAGTACGGTATCCAATGTTCTCCTCCCCTCCCACTTTGAAACATGTTTCATTTAGAAAAGTGGCACTTGTTAAAAAAAATGCACCGTTTGTCATGAACGATAAATATTTATTTATTGTTACTTTTTTTTCCTCGGATCCTTTCATATATTCTTTGTGAATATCGAAAGAAAAGATTTTTAATTATCTAAGAGTTACCTTTTTCATGTAGTAATCGAAATATTACATTAAAAAGCGAAAATCCGTTATTACATCTTAATGACTTTCCAAGTCTACTTTGCGTTCAATACTCTGGCACCGTGTGCGACAATAAAATCAGGCCCGGCCCTTGGATGTGCGGGGCCCAAGGCAGCAAGCGATGAGCGCGGGGCCCCTAGCAAACAAACGACATTGCGGAGAAGCGCGTGGCCCAAGGTGATTGCATTGTTCGCCTTGCCCTAGGGCCGGGCCTGAATAAAATATATGGTTTTATTTATATTTATTGCCACCTTTTTTCACATTCTTGTCTGATTTGAGATTCCGTTTTATATACAAACGGTTTCTTAGACTTCTCATTACGGACATTTATATATTTTTGGTTGCAAAATTAGCTTTCATGGTTTCGGATTTTTTTTGTTAGTGACTGTGTAAACGTAGTAAAGAATGATAGCTTGTGAAATGTTGAACTATATAACCTTTGTAATAATTTACAATTTTACATAGCCAAGGATCCACGAAATATAAAGTCATTAGAAGATTTATTGTTTAGTGTGCATTTCCACTGTACTGTCAGTCGAACATCCATAGACAGGTCATGGGTCGTTACATAGAACGGTGTAGGAGCATGGACCCTGCTACTAATTCCTCATAGCTGAATGACTATTTAAAAATTCACAATATATGCACAGGATTTGGACTTTCAGTAGAGACTGGGTCGGAGGGGAGGTTGGCAATTGCGCTCGGGCGCAAATCAAAGTGTGTGTGGGGGTATTTTTCGAAGTATTTCACCTCATCTTTGTGTATCTGGGCAATTCTGAACATTTATATTTACTTGGGGGAGGGGTAGGTGGGGTTTAGGTTTACAGCTGACATACAAACTGTTCTCTGTGGCAATGTAGGGCGCCACTTAAGAACACTGAGAATGGCAATTCGGTTGGTGTGTCAGTTAAGAATATTGTCCCCCGGTCGCCTTGAGCCCTCGTGCCACTACTGTGGATTCTTCCTATTAAATACGTAATTTCTCTCTTTTAGTATGACACAATTACTGTGGGTGGGGGGCTTAGGGTGGCAGAGTTTTGTAAAGTGCTCGCCTTTACATATCACAGGCCATCTCAGCTCTCTCAGTGTGGATTCGATTCTCGGGCACGGCCAATGTTGTTATATGAGAAAGCTTTCCAGTAGCTTCCAGTGGGTCGGTGTTTCTTCCCAGGAGTTTCTCGGGTTCTTCTTCCACCAATTATACTGGCCGCCTATCGTCTGCTGCAAAATGGCGTTAAGCCCAAAACAATAATTAGTTAGATTGCATAACATTTCCCCAAAATAAAGCTTACGCGGTCGATTTATGGCAGATGTCTTGTATGTGTTTTGTTGACTTTATCATTTCCTTTCATGGAACTGTCATTACGGTTAATGAAGTTGTACAAGACTTTCTTTCAATGTTTCGTAAGAGAAAGAAGTCTCATCCATGGCTTTTCATGTTTGATCTCTCACAGTTTATGCAGTCTCGTTCAACCAGACTCTTGCGTTTATCCGTGAGATATCAGTTCGTATGTCACACTGTAAATCCTGTTTGGGTGTATATCATACTAGCGCTACGATACCACCTTTTATAATGTGAATGTAATGTAATGATCACGCATTTTGGATTTGAGCTGTAGGTTTTGATACATTTCACGAATCTATCTATTCTGTAAATATCTGGATCATTTCGAATACTTTTATCTGAGACAGTTTCGTCATAAATAAATTTGGAAAACATATAGATTTTGGGATTTAACTGCGACTGAGCATAGAAATGAAAAGTATTGTACTTATAAATTCATTTTTATAGCTTTTTTTGTTTATCTGTATGTTCTTATTTGAAATTAGTTCCCAATGTTCAGTCAAAAATAGGACAATAACATAAAATTCGTGTACAATTTATATTAAAACATAAACCGAAGCCTAAGTTCGGAAAACGTGTTTATTTGGGAAAGGTATTGTTCATAAAGGAACAAAAATTTCTGCTATTTTTTATTTTTTACTTAGTATTTAATTACAAATATCTATTCAGACAATTTAATGCAGTTTGTACTTACATTTAATTGTTACAGATCAATAATAATATGTCAATAAGCTATAGACGAAATAATACGGTTTCCCTGAACGATTAGGAGACAGAATGAATATACTCTACCAACATATTGAAATTCTGTTCTCCAAAATAGTATAATATGCGATATTTATCAGACGAGCTTAGTAATTAGGGGATATATATTTATAAATATATTTTTATCATACAGGCATCCACATTTAAGAAATTTAAGAAATTATTCATGATCCGTAATACTTGGTTTTGTTTCATAGAAGAACACTATATAGTTAAGAAATATGTTGAAAACAAATGCTAATTATGTACCAAAACTAGTTTATCTTTTTTTTTATATAAACTAAAATATCTCTAAATTTACATGTACGCGTATGTGCATCTTCCTCATTTATCTTCTTTTTTTATATTGCTCTCTCTCTCTCTCTCTCTCTCTCTCTCTCTCTCTATATATATATATATATATATATATATATATATATATATATATATATATATATATATATATATATATATATATATATATATATATATATTACAAAGTTAATCCCATAAGGCACTTTTAAATCTTGTAAGTTGTTTTATCTATAGATGACATATCTATCTATCTATCTATCTATCTATCTATCTATCTATCTATCTATCTATCTATCTTATTTAACACATATCCTTTTCCCAAGTTTTTAATTCTGACAAATTCACAGACTGATTACGTTCATGCAAAGGAAAATTTTGATCATATCTCGTTAAAACGCATTGAACGCCTGCAAAAGAATTTATTTGGAACTCTTGTAGGATGAAAATATTCAACACTTGGTGAAACTTTATTCAAAAAACTACAAGGGTATTAGTCCTCAAAGCCAACTGGCACCAGAATTCCTCATTACGTTTATTATAGTCTTGGGAGCTCATGGTCGAATCACGAACTCCTCTACGAAAATAAACCAAATATCCCAAAATTGCAAGTCTGAGTAGTTTTACATACAATGGTGTTTCAAAGTAGTTTTACATACAACGGTGTTCCAAGTAGTTCTACATACAATGGTGTTCCAAATATTTTTACATACGATGGTGTTTCAAAGTAGGTTTATATACAATTGTGTTTCAAAGTAGTTTTACATACAGTGGTGTTTAAATATGGAATATCTTACCTAACGATATTAAATCTTGAACATCCTTTTCTACTTTTCAAAAACAAATATAAAGTATTTTTTTTTTAGACCAAAATAGAATTGTATTAGTTTTATGTTTATTGGTAGAATTTTCGGTGAACCTATTTCATTTTTTGTTGTCTCTAGTCTGTGATAGTACTTACCTGATATGATTCATGTATTTTATTGTATATGATGTGAAGGCTTTACGTTTACGTTTTATTACGTCTCGATGTTGTGTGAGATGATATTTAGGCTTTCAAGTCTATAGAGGATAAACACAGTCTATTTGTATTATTATTTCGAGGACCATCATTAATTAGAATGAACAAGGATTAAGACAAGATGGAATATATATTAAAGCCATAAAAATACGACTTCAAATTTATAAGATAACAAATTAGTATGGAAATAGTTTTATACGTATTCAGAGTGCAAGATTGTAACTATGTATGTATGTATGTATGTATGTATGTATGTATGTATGTATGTATGCATGCAGTTATCTATGAATATACGTCTGTCTGTCTGTCTATGGGTGTCTGTATGTATGTATGTATGTATGTATGTATGTATGTATGTATGCATGCAGTTATCTATGAATGTCTGTCTGTCTGTATGTATGTATGCATGTATGTATGTATGTATGTATGTATGTATGGATGGATGGATGGATGGATGTATGTATGGATGGATGGATATATGGATGGATAGCTGTATGATAGTACCTAATTAAACAAACAGATCAATTTTACATGAAATGTTTGAGATCATTGTTTATTGTTCATTTATTGTTTGATTTATTCTCTTACAATGAAACCTTTTATTATATCATCCATGACAGACGGTCTCATATAGGAACATTTTGAAAGCTTGCCATTGTATCTGATTTTCTATATTTTTTAAATGTCCATACATTCTAAAGTAATACTAATTCATCAACACGAAGCCCTTACATTCAACAGCAATAAAACTTACTGAACAAAACATCCTTAGATTTTACACCAATAATAACGTCTTCCACAAAACGCGCCAAAAATTGCGTGGCAAACACGATCACACGACAGGAGAAGGCTGTAAATGTAAGCACTGCACGTGTCAAACTGTAAATGTAAGCACTGCACGTGTCAAACTGGGCTACAGTTCGTTTTCGGGACAAACATATGTTCATTTTTTTCTGGTTATACAATGTATGTCTTTCTTTTTCCGGGTGTTAAAGGAAGGAACGAAAAACAAACAACTCCTTGTGAGATTTGTTTCCTGCCAGGGTAGAATTCCAACAATTCGTTAAATAAAATTGCAATAATCTTTTAATGTCGCTTTCAGAGTATGACTGTCAGACATACAGAAATGCAGAAAAAGAGATACAGAAAGATTAATAATAATAATAATAATAATAATAATAATAATAATAATAATATTATTATTATTATTATTATTATTATTATTATTATTAACCATTGCATTTTCATTCCTTCTTTGGTTAGCTGATATGTGGTCTCTAAAGAAAGGTCCGCTTTATATAAAACTCAAGACATACACAAATAGTTTGAATTATTTGTCACCTACATAAAATGTATTAGCTGTTCCCAACCCCGGAGCCGTGACACAAATCAGGGTCGAGAGAACGTTTTGGAGGGTCGCCAGGATTGTTTTTTGAGGGTGGCAATACTTATCAAAAGATGCAAAAAGGTTCGTGAGACTCAGAAAAAATATTTTTTTAGGTCGAGAACAAAAATGGTTGGGAACCACTGAGCTAGTGCATTCTTCTTGGTACAATCTATGGCAACCAGCCTCCCAACCCCCAACACTTTTCAAATTTTATTTTCCCGACCCAAGGTTTATTGAAGTTGAATATTTTTATTTGATAACTAGCTTATTAACTGAATGTTAAAAAACGGCATAAACTGTTTCCATTAATTGTAAAAAACAGGATAATAAATCAAGCAAACATCAGTAAACAAGAACACGGTTTTCAAAATGTCTTCTAGAGCGGGACTAATTAGAGACGAGATAGAATGAGTGATGTTTTCGGCCTTTTAGCTTCATTTCTAGCAAAAATTGGTTCCATTTTCTAAACCAATAAAAAAATAACCGTGGATTGCAAATGGTCCCTACATACGAAAATTAAACTGTTTAAAAGATGTAGTCATTTATGTCCTAAACTAGTTCAGATTTTCTAGGTTTGCATTACCGTATTTCTATATGTGACACAGAAATTTTCAATGTGAGAAAATGAACCAAATTTTCTGTAAATGGAATACAAATAAAATTATGGATGGGATTACCAAAAGCATGTAACTCTACACTAAATACCCTATTTTTAGTTTAAACTAATCTATGGTATTTTTGAAGTGTTTCCCCACAAGACATACATGCAATCAGGCAATAAGTGTGCCATCTCATATTGGAAACCTTTAGGGAATGCTAACTAATTTATTGTAGCAAAGTTCTGTTATCTCTCTTTGTGGTACATTTTTGACTTTGTGAATAAATCCCATGGAGGCAGTCATACAAATATCAAGAAGACGAATTAACAATCACTTAATAAAGGATTAATAAGTAAAATATGGTCAAAAAAGTATGTATGTGTGTAGGACAATTTAGTCAAAAACGTATGTATGTGTGTAGGACAATTTAGTCAAAAACGTATGTATGTGTGTAGGTATGCATACAATGTTGGCAGGTACAGAGGCAGATGTGTGTGTGGGTGTGGGTGTCTCTCTCTCCCTCAATAATAATAATAATAATAATATATATATATATATATATATATATATATATATATATATATATATATATATATATATATATATATATATATATATATATATATACGTGTGTGTGTGTCTGTTTAGATAGGGGAACCGGTCCTCATCCGTTTCCTTAAAAATGAATTTCGAAACAACTGGAACGTTTCCTAGAAGAAGTTATTGTTACAGCTAAATGGTTAAAATAATGTAAATCTTTCATGCCTTACTCAACGGCCCCCCCCCAATGATATTTGTGGATCTGCCCCTCATCATGGCGACCTATCCAGTGTTTTTCTGCGCAGAAAATGTTTTTTTTGAAAAAAGAACCATTCCGTTTAGATTCCATGGTATTTTATGACACGGCCGAAAACTCAAACCAGTGCAAAGAATGCCTTATCGTAGAAGTCAATACAAATACCAGCAAGGGATGTTTTTAAGGCAATCTTGTGCACACCATATAACCAAACTTTTCCAAAGATAGATACAGCCATTTTCAGCTTCACCGTATAATCAATTGCCTTTTATTTCTAATATACAATGTGAAGACCTGTGTATCGTTTCTGAAAATAGGCTTAGTATTGCTTGATAAATAATTATATTATATTATATTATATTATATTATATTATATTATATTATATTATATAACATAACATATATTATATTATATTGTTCTCATATTCTATTATTTCTTTGCAGGACATGTAGAGACCCGGTTTAGGCTTGGGCCGAAAGCAACATGTACTAAAGAAAAAAAAGAACTACGGATGACTTACTGAACATGTAAATTATTAATGCACTCAGGAGCAAATTTTTAAGACATAAAGGTGACATTTACTGCTATACCAAATCAATGAGCAGCATCAAGAAATTATGCGGTGGCCCTTCCGCTAAATATGGAATATTACAACCTGCTAAATTTCTTTGCTTTGACTTGCGAAACGTTAATCGAACACTTAAATAAAAGCAAAACTGCTTCATTATCATGTTCTTTCATTATTTGGTGCAGATGCTCAATGTATCGACACTATTGTCCCTATTCTATGTATAATAGGTTCTGCGCCTTGGTTTCTCAAATTGGCAACCCCGCCTTCTTTACCGTGCTCCCTGTTCTTTTTGCAGTTTCCCTGTCTTAAATCTCGAGAGGTTTAATACGTTACATATCGTACATGTGTATATTGGGCACCAACTAGGCATCAAGAACACCTACTTTTCATTTACAGTGCAAATATTATCTTAGCATGTACACAGACTCGTGCCTTTAGAAGAAACCATAATGCACTTCCTTCTGGCTTAGAAATAAAATTAAACGGAAAGAGAAGATCAGTGAAGAATGTATGTGGTGCTTTTTCTCCAGCTAAATTTTTATTATTACATCCATGTAAATTTTGTTGCTTTTTCTTGAAAGTAGTTAACCCTACATTTAAACTGCGGCATAATCTATTAATTGGAAGTAATTGTCGTGCATTTACATTCTTCTACGCTTACAGCCTACAAATATATCTAGTTATATATCTATAAATGTTGTCCCCAGACTCCTTTAGGAGGATAGTACATCCTGTCCTACGTAGCTGACAGCATGCTCTCTCTGGGTGACTGTCTATCCTCGTTTATCTGATATCTGCCATTCTTGGTGCTTCAATCTCTTAGATCTACAGAGGTGTAATAAATTGTATTTAATACCATTCGGCCTACACATGTCTATGGACAACACTGCATCTATCTATGTATCTGTTTATCTATCTATCCTCCTAATATATGACATGAATTGAAGAAATAAAAGCAACGTGCTTTCACGATTTCACTGTACATTTGCTCGAAATCCCTTGCTAAGCTTGTTCCTATTAGTTTTGCTCGTCAGGTCGGATCTGAGAGGTCAGGTTGTACAGCTGCGATCTCGACTTAGTGAGGTCCTGTATTAGAGATCCAGTCTTGCTGTGAAAATGAGTAAGTCAGAAGGTAAATAAATACGTAAGTAAGGATGGATGGAAGCATATGTTAACATGTAGGTAAGTAATAGTAAGTATAAAGGTAAATATATTTGTAAGCGAACATGCAAGCACAAAAGCAATCACGTACATACATATGTAAGTAGGTAAGACTACAAGCATGCACACGTATCTGAAAAAAATACGGGATGAAATTGGGTCAGCTCAGTTGGTAGAATTTTGAACATGAAATTCATAGATGCAAGTTCGATACTCGACCTGTCTGGCCGTGTTCTTATGAAAGGCACTTAGCTTCCATTTCTTGAACGTGGTCCATCAAGAGCTGAAAGTAACCAAACAACCAATAAGAACATATACATGAGTTACAAATCTTTACAAAAATCAAGCGCGAAAGGTAAATAAAAATGACAATAAAGGTTAGTTTATCAATCTGTATATGAGAGGCCCATGTTGTCTTCCAGGTAATCTTCTAACCTTCCGCCTTTATTCGTTATCTGTAGCTTTGAAACAGACAATTACGTCAATATCACAAGTGTGTTATTTTGTTTAAAAATATAATTTTTGTGTTTTAAGGTTTCTTTATTGCTGGCATTTGTTGCTGGGTTCATTAATTACTTCCAAATAGTACGAAAGTGGTTATAAGGACTTATGACACCTGCATGAAGACATTAACTTTCATGTATCGAGACATCCATAGTTCGCGTGAACGAGGTTCAGTGTAATACAAGCTTTCTGTTTGACGTACAAGATGTTGGGGTGTGGTGGGTGGAGAGTAGAGTGCGCAAGCCAACCATATTCAAGCAATAAATCTCTCTCTCTCTCTCTCTCTCTCTCTCTCTCTCTCTCTCTCTCTCTCTCTCGCTTTATCTCTCAGTGGCTTTGCATAAAGTTTTCACCAGCATGCGAGTATGACATGACTTACTATTGATAAAAGGAAAGTGTCGGTTGATATTAAAAAAAACCCCAACAAACAAATGTAGCCTCCCATCCCCTTCCCCCGTGGAAAGGCGCAACCTAAATTGGCTAAAGGTCATGCGTGCTTTGCCAAATATTCACTAGGTAAAATGTATCCTGGAATTCTGTAGTTAGTAACAATCCTCTGTAAAATAATACATATGCTGTAGTTATTATTTTTTAAATCCTCTTCTCTTCCTCATGATTCTTAGGTTCCGGATTAAGGTAGGTTCTTTCGCCCTGGTATTGAGGGGCTTCATTTTGGACATCTTCGCTAGCCAAGGTTCCGATAACCCTATTTACACCTTAGCGGATCGAACAGCCATATCAGTGCTTTGTCCTAGCGACATCTATTGGATTTCATGTGTTGCCTCCCTTAGTATGTAATGCCGAATAACCAATAGCGCGGTGCATGGTACATCGGCCGAAAACGGTGGTGGCAGTTGACCTAAAACGGATACTTTGTAAGTTTAACATCGAAAGGATGACTTTGTAATAGAGGGAAGCCGTTACAGGTCTATTTGAGTGAAATGTATTTGTGCAAACACGGACTGGCACTGGAAAAGTGCTTATTTATCCAGGCCAGGCCCTAGGGCAAGGCGAACGAGGCAATCGTCTTGGGCCCCGCGCTTCTCCGGAATGCATTTTTTTTGGCTTGGGGCCCCGCGCTCATCGCTTGCTGCCTTGAGCCCCGTACATCCTAGGTCCGGGTCTGTATTTGTCAGTCCATTCAAGTTGTGTGCTCCCATTGTCTCGATCACGTAGGAACAGTGTTCAAATTTGAACAACTTAATTTTGATTTGATGCGGTCGGTGGCTTGCCGCCGCATCCAATGAAATTACAGACTCGAAGCACAGAAATTTCTGCTCGATATGCCAAGGTATAGATAGGGTTATCGGAACCCTTGGCTAGCGAAGATGCATCTTGGATCGTGGGCTGTACTGGTTAAAACAGTGTTGCCAGGGCATTACATATGCTCTATTTTCAAGTCCATTTCAATATTTCCGGTGCTCCAGTAGAATTTGTGCATGCAAATTTATACACCAGAACAATTATTCTGTCTCAGCAACATACTGACTAGGGAAAACTTTGTATGAGATGAGATAGACGACATTCTGTTTTGGCTGTGACAGTATGACTGTAGATAGTATGCTTTTTATCTGTCACTGTGTGAATGGATATAGGAAGCTTTTTTCTTAGGGCGCCAAAACAG
>JAECUM010060247.1:0-18944 GCA_016617855.1 Megalonaias nervosa
TTGTGAAGGGACAGTGTTTGGGGCAGGCTGGAAGAGGACTTCTGTCTTTCCTAGGCTAATTGTGAGTCCGAACTTATGTAAAAATCCAATAAACTGACAACGAACAGTGATAAACTAGTAACTAACCAGCTGGAGCGCTTTAGAGTCTTAATGAGTCTTTTTCAAAGGCAAATACAAAACATAGACAAGAGAAACAAAACAACTCAAAAACCGATGTGTTTGAAAAATGAAAAACAGCCAAGTAAAGTTTTGTTTGCAAAATATAAAACAGCCATGTAAAGTTTTGCAAACACAACGGTTTTTGCAGCATTCCAATGACACTAGGATTCTTAGGGGTGACAGTGCCATTATAGTACATTGATACAGACTACAACGTATGTTTGACTCCAGAAGAACATTCGAATTTGAGTTTTACGCAAGCAAGCTAGTACACACTATGAATACTACAATAAAATGTTTTTCTCTTCAATATTATGGCTTTAGAAGAGCTGAAGATAGATTACACTTCTATCGATTATACGGCTTTGGTATCTCCCAGTTTCAGTTCTCAGATTATCGGAAGGCACTAGGAGTTTTTTTTTTAAAGATGATCGATGTTTATGGTTACGCAAGTATTTTAAAAAATCTCTGAATTCGAAGTCGGTTTTCTATGTTTATATATAGACAGTTTACAAACAAATGTTTCCACTCTCATAGAAATGAAATTGTGGAGCTTTTTTAAGTGCTGGAATAAACCTGGATCAATTTAGAAATTCAGCAAACGTCCACACTAAACTATAACCAAATCTTTTTATAGTCTCATTTAGATGTGCTTCCCACTGGATACTATTATTTAATTCATTTTCAACGTATAACTGCCTATATACAGTGTTCTATAAATATTTCCAGATTTTTAAAGTCTAGACGAATATTTGAGTAACTTTACCAGCCTGAAATATTTAAGTGGGAATCTTAGAAGTTCTTCATATACACCGATTCCAGAAGAAGACATTTTTTTTTTGCATTTAGAAAATGATTTTAAAAACTTCGTTGTTTATTTACAATGGCATTTGCTACCTATATCTGATGAGTAATTCAACACTGTAACAACATACATATCAAAATGTTTCAAAAATTCGTTATAGTTTAAGTAAAAACAAAATTTCAAATTACTTATAGTGCTTGGTTTACTTTGGCTGAGGTTTGGAGATTGTTCTGTAACTCTAGAGAACAGCAGCGATATAACGAAAAGTTTCCACCGGCTCAGTATTACTCCGGCTTTGTTCCATATTTCGTTTACAGTCCATTAATCACGTTAAAACCTGACATCACGTATTCAGCATATTTAAATTTAGCAGCTGATCAGCATTTACCGTTGTTGAACTTTGTGTTCAGGCATACAAACTAAATCTTTAGACATAGATATTAACTACTAGTGTGCAAGGACGGAGCGGATATCAGAACAAGTGGATAGAAGTTTGTTATGCTGATATGGGCTAAGACCAGAATAAAATGTTTCCGATTTGGAGTGGAACCAACAAGTTTTAACTTAAGAGTTTTCGTTCAACGTTGTCTTTCTATTCATGACGGGGATTAATTATTACCAATGAATGATGGTGGAGGGAGTCATGATTTTTCTCTGAGATGTCTTGAGTTGTGGTTGTGAAAGCGCCATGGCGGAAGCACAGGGGTCAAATAAGTATGTAATTTGGTCAAGAACTATCTTTTCATTAACCCGGATTTAAAATCCTGACCCAAGTAGCCTTTTGTTTCCACTGTGATTCAAAACGCTCAGGGTGATACCTTATATGCTGTAGTTTGTGTTAATGTACTAAAATGGCACTGTCACCCATAGGCATTCCAGTGTCATTGACATATAGGCTTGAGTTTAGCTGGGAGAAATGCGTGTAGGTAATATACAGCAAGAGATTTAGTGGCTTCACTCCTGTGAGTTACAAACTTTGTTGACATTTAAATTTGTACCATATCAACAGTATTTCACATACATGCATGCAACTTGACACATTTATTTCATATAGCAATACAAAAACACAGAAAAATTGTCAACGACACAATTGTAAGATGTTGACCTAGTTTTAATGTGTCTTGATAGAAAATAACAAATGTTGTGGTTGCATTGTATTTAGACATATACTTTCCTGTTGCAGCAGTTAGCAAGCAGCTATTTATTTCAATTCCTACATTTAAACTAACTATCACTGTTATTCGTTTTGTTCTTGTTCTTGCTCACAACCAGCTATGTCAGTCACTTGTTGGCATAATCGTGTTCTTCATTTTGCTTTTGCATATCAAATGGTCCCTTCCTTTACGTTAATTTCTATTGCGCAATCTACTTTTCTGTACTTGTTATGGGCATAGATTATATAGCTTTATCTTTTCAAAGTGTGACGCTTTACATCGGGTCTGGCAAGGTGTTGTTTGTGATATTCATAGTCTTTTTCAAACATGATCCAATAACCGCAAAGTTTCTTTAGAGAGACTGACGCCTAAATTGTGACTCTTTTACCCTAGAATTGACCATTTGGTTTTTATTTCTGTGAATAGTTGTTGTACATATTCCCTAACGTTTCTAGAGTAGAAGACAGTTTTCAGTAGAGACACACCTGGAGATCTGTTCACAGCGTCACACTTTTATGTGTGTAACGACTCATTGTCATTACATCACTTTCGTCTAACTTCATCATTAGGATTACTTTTAGTAACTGCTTGTCATTCTCATTCAATTTGCAGATTGGCGATTTTGTCTAAACGAGAAACATGAAATTGCGTCACCAGTTATTTCTGTGACCGCCACCACAGACCATATGCTATCTCCGGCATCGGGAGCAGTCGTAGCCATAGTAACGCAGTGTTTCCATTTGAACTTTGGATATCAACAACTTGATTTTCTGTAAGTCGTCCATTTACTTCCATTAATGTTTTAATGCTAAGCTGCAGTGGGCCTTAAAGTCTTGACTAAGTATTTTTGTGCGTGATATTTGCTTTCACTTTTTGAAGCAAGAGGAAATATCTAGTCACTGCATATGACAGATTTTGCATTTATTAAATTGCGATTTTCCCAAAACAGTAGGATCAACTAAACGTTCCACTTGCCACATGGAAAACAAAGATTTACATGCTTCTTGAATCCCAAGGGCTGATTTTGCACCACCGTCTGTAGCCAAAAACTTAACTAAAGCTTCTTGGAGCGCAAACTGTGTCCTAATTACATGGCCCATTTCATATACAAAGTGAGGTGCTACGTATGGAATCTGCGTGTCCATACAGGCATACAACATCATACCCTTTTCCTCTGAGTCAAACTCTAGTCCAACATATTTGGTTTTCACACACAGCCGCATTGATATACTTTTGGTCAGTCATTGTTTCACAAGCAACTGCAATACCTTGTGAAGACAAGTGTCTTTGTTTCCCTTCACTAGGTATACAAATAGAATTCTAGCGTGGATCAAACGCAATGATGACAGGGGAAATGTTTGTGCTACCATTATATTTAGTCATATCACTCATCAGTTTAAGTTTTTCTGAATATCCTTCTTCTTTAGTTCATTTGTAACTTTGCAACACTGTTTGCAGTACTTTACATGCCGATTTGAGCTGGAAGAGGAATACCTATATAATCGATGCAAGGTAGAGTCTGGCCCATGTATTCCCAATTAGTGTATCTCGAAGTCCCACGTGGATTCAGGGGCTGACTGCAGCAACTCTGTGGCCTCATTTGGTGATTGGAAATTCATTGTACAGCTTGTCTTTAGGTGAGATGAAGCCACAATTCACACATATTAAGATAATGTGTCATTCCATGTCATATATTTCCTGATGGATCTTTACCCTCAATAATGATGAATCTGTACCTTACTCATTATGCAGATTTTTTGTCATTTCCACCGTTTTGTGTTGTTTTTCATAGCGGCATTCCCTGCAAAACGAGAAAGAAAAATTTTAATGTTAGTTTTGGAAATTGCATAATCGAAACAGCATAGAGACAATTGCATCTATATGTTAAGCACTTCAGTATCAGGAATATTTAGATCCGGATTGGCTATTGTCAGATCTCTGACTGCTTTTGAATGTCTTGTCCGAACACTTCCAATAGGTCAAATGGATGATGCCATAAGTATGATTTGTTTTAGGGGTTCGTCTTTAGAAATCTTCATGTCTCTGTCAGATGGAGCACAGTCCTTCTTCAAGCGTGTTGTTTTAAATTGTTTTCGCCTTTCACGGTAACAAACGAAAATTATATGCCTCAGAACAAGCTGACATTTGTTAGCAAATGTGATGTGTAAGAAACAGGTTTGGAATTAATTTTAAACTTTTGATCTATCTACATTCCATTATCGAGGATACAGATCAATGCCATCAATAATCTGCAATCAGGAAACGTCCTAAGTAGAACGCGGCTTCATACCAGATTTTATTATACACCTTATTGGCCGCATATATGAAGCTTTAGTACAATGCCTTTGCACTCTGCAGGGATCTATGCTTGCATTTGTGTGGGTGGCTCGTGTTTGTTTCTTCTTGCACATGTTTGGCAAATTCTAATTTTGAAGAGTTTCAGCATATACATTTAAATTTAAAACTTTTAATTAAACTTGTATGAAAATTTTAAATGAATCCCAGCCTTGAATTTTGTCAACAGATTTGGCAACTATTCTTGGTTTCATATATGAAATTACATTAAATATATAACATTGTTATTTGGGATGAAAATCTTTAGCGGTGTTCTTTCCATTTCAATTTCAAATCCAGTACTTTCATGCAGATAGCGTTCATTGAAATAGTCATGTTTCGTTGGTGAGTAAGCTGAAGTATTGGTATGCAAATGAAGACTATATTGACTTTGTAAATAATAACTCAAAAAATAATAGTCTATCTCATATTTTAAACGCTTCGTTAACAAAATAGCTAGTGACAATACTACGTTCTTATTTCTAGATGATGTCAATTCCATGTACTTGTTCAGGGATGTTTTCCTCCAGAAGTACTTTCGAATTTGGTTTATGCGCAAACTAGTATACACTAGTCATAATAAAATAAAACTGTTATCATCTTCAATAGTATCGTTTTCACAGAGCAGAAAATATATTTCACTTCTATTGATTATATTGTTTTGGTAACTCCCAGTTTCAATTTTCAGAAGACATTCGGAGTTTTGGCATAGCTGACTGATATTCATGGTTACGCAAGTATATAAAATTTCTCTTTGAATCCGAGTTCGGTTTTCTATGTTTGTATATAGATAATTTATAAGAAGTTTGGTATAAATTATTCCAGTCTGATAGAATAGCATTTGTGACGCTTTGTTTAAATACTGGAATAAAGTTGTTGCAATTTACAGATCCAGGACACGTCCACACTTCATAATAAGCAAATCTTTTAAAGTCTCCTTGAGGAGTGCTACTCAGTTCATACTGTTATTTGATTCATTTTCAACGTATGACTGCCTGTTTGCAGTGCTCAGTATCATATTTACAGAATTGTTAAGTCTAAATCAATGTTTAAGTAACTTAACCTGCAATAAATATTTAAGTGGGAATCATCCAAGTTCCTCATATACACCGACGTCGGAAGAAGACATTTTTCCCATTTAGAAAATATTTTAAAACCTTCCTTGTTTATGTACAGTGGCGTTATATATCGTATAAGTAATTCAACACTGGAACAATATATATGTCAAAACTTTTCAAAGATTCATTGTAGTTTAAGTAACTTTTTTTCAAATTACAAATAATCATATTCATTGCTCTTAGGGCTTGATTTTCTTTAATTGAGGTTTACATAATATTATATTACCCTAGAGAACAAGATTAAGGTGAATAAAATTTTCCACCAGCTCATTATTACTCCGGCTATTTTCCACACTAATAGACCTTTAAACACGTTATAACCTGACCTCACTTATTCAGCATGTTTAAATTTATCCGATGATAATAGCATTTACTGCTGTCGAACTTTCTTTTCAGGCATACAAACAAAACCTCTAAGCCTAGATATAAACTTATATTGTGCGTGGTCGGACGCAGTAGCTTTTATTCCACTGTGATTCAAAACGTTCAGGGTAACTCCTGATGTATGTAGTTTTGTGTTAATAAACTATAATTGGACTTTCACCCCTAGGCATTCTAGTGTCATTGAAATGTTGACTTGAGTTTAGCTATGAGAAATCCATGTAGGTAATATACACTTACAAAGTTTGCTGAGAGTTAAATTGCCATATAATCAACAGTATTTCACATTCATGCATGCAACTTCACACATTTACTTCATATAGCAATAGAAATACACAAAAGAATTATAAACTTCCAATTTGATTTAAAATATATATTTCTTAGCTTGTAAAAACCTTTATAAACTTAAAGTCTAGAAACAAAATTCTTTTTTGTAAGATTTTGATCTAGCTTTTAATATGTGTTGATAGAAAATAATAAATGTTGTGGTTTTATAGCACGTAGACATAATTCCTGTTGCAACAGTTAGCAAAATCCTACATCTACACTTGGGTGGACTATTATTGTTGTTATTGTTGTTTATCACAAACAAGTATGTCAGTCACATTTTGCCATAATCTGTATCTAGCATTAGCCATTATTCTTAGATCAGATATGGTTTTTTAATGCATGAAGTTTTCGAAGCAACTGCTGATCGCCAGTCATAATGAAATTTCTTTTATTCTCTTGCTAAGAAATGCCATAAAAATGAACATATATGAACGAAATTATGATAATTTTTGACCTCTCCAAATCCCGAGATCAAAATTATAGTTCTCAGATTACAAAACCCAGTTCTTATAATTATTACTGCCGCATTCGGTAAGAATTTATTAGAATATACTTTGAAGTATGTAGTTATTTGTGTTTTGCAAATTGAATCCGTGATTAATGATGTGCACATACCATTTTAGATAAAGTGGCCAACCCACCATAAACAAATATATTGTTGATAGAAGGTTTAACATCTAGTAACTACATATAATATTTCCACGTACCAGTTGTATATCCACTTCTTCTAAAATCTCCTCTTCTCGGTTTCGAAAAGCTTCCTTTCCTGCAACACTAACAAAATCGGTTGTTTACAGATATATGTTGATTTAATTTTTATTTTTGTATTCGACAATATATTTGTCAACCGTTCAGGCTATCAACAGTAGAATAGGATGTATTTTTTATTTGAAATGATTGTGGTTCTTTTCTTTTCCGGTGAACCGTACACAGTCGTTTATTACTTGATTTAAAAGACATAAGTTGCGATTGTAGGTATATATATATATATATATATATATATATATATATATATATATATATATATATATACAAGTATATATATATCCGCACTTCAAAGTTGTCTATTTATTGTACAAATATAGGATGGTAGTTCGTTTACCCCGTTTCTCTTGGTGTTTTTGATCTCTGTAAACTAAAACAAATAAGTTTATATGTAAGACACGAGATTTTTTATTCTTTCCCAGCGCATTAAATTTATCAGCTATGTTATACGACGAGCATGAAACACTTTCCACTGGTATCTCTCTCTCTCTCTCTATCTCTCTCTCTCTCTCTCTCTCTCTCTCTCTCTCTCTCTCTCTCAGACTATCATTAATTCTCATATTTGCCACAGGCATACATTTATCTAAACTTGGCTCAGACAATAGCAACAGTCACAATAGAATGTCCAGAAGTAACAGTTCCATTAAAATACCATTGTACACGAAGACTTCACATCCTTGGCCGTCTCTCGGTGGCCGAGGAAGACATGTTGTGCAGTGTCATCAACGATGGACGCGTATGTGGCTCCGGAGTCCAAATTCCGATGAACACAGGCGGTTGCAGGTGGGGCATGGGACACCGGTACTTGGGGGTGGCTGAGACGCAGCTCTGTGACGTCTCTCACGGGCTGCAGCAAGACGCTAGCGGCGGTCAGCCTCGAAGGTGGAACTGGCTTTTCTGGTCAGGGCTCGCCAGTGACTTCTGTCTGAGGCAGCGAGCTCGAGCTGATGGGGTTGAAGGTCTGCCCATTTGATGTGCGTCTTGAGGTTGTTTTTGTACCTCTTGTGAGGGCGGTCTTGGTTTCGGTTTCCTTGGACTAGCTCGCCAAAGAAAAGTTGCTTTGGGATTCTGTTTTGATCCATGCGGATGACATGGCCGGTCCAACGAATCTGGGCCTGGATCAGTTTGGCTTCGATGCTTGTTGTGTTTGCTCTATCAAGGACTTCCTGGTTGGGGATTCGGTCATGCCACTTGATCCTCATGACGGCTCTCAGGGAGCGCTGGTGGAATTGTTCCAACCGACTGATGTGCCTTCGGTATACAGTCCACGTTTCACAGCCATACAAGAGAGACGTCAGGACAACTGCATTGTACACCTTCAACTTTGTTGACAAGTGTATATCCTTGTGCTGCAAGACCTTGGTTTGAAGTCGTCCGAGTGCTTGGCTGGCTTTTTGGATCCTTGCAGTGATTTCTTTGTCCAGGGAGCCATCATTGGATATTGTGTTGCCTAGGTATTTGAAGCTGTCGACATTCTTCAGCTGCGTGTCGCCGATGGTGATGCATGGTTGTGAAGGGACAGTGTTTGGGACAGGCTGGAAGAGGGCTTCTGTCCTTCCTAGGCTACCTGTGAGTCCGAACAGATTGGAGGCTTCAGAGAACTTGTCCACAATTGTCTGTAGGTGAATCTCTTCATGGGCCATGAGGGCACAGTCATCTGCAAAGAGTGCTTCAGTGATGAGTCTTTCAAGCGTCTTGGTTTTAACAGCTAGGCGTCTGAGATCAAACACTGATCCATCCAGGCGATATCTAATATAGATACCAAGGTCAAGGTCACGGATGACGTGGAGCAGTACCTGCGTGAAGAAGAGGTTGAAGAGCACCGGAGAGAGTACACAGCCCTGTTTGACACCATTAGATATGGGGAATTTCTCAGAAGGTTCACTGTCTGAGAGAATCTCTCAAGTCATGTCATCATGGAAAAGCCGGAAGAGGTTGGTAAACTTCTGAGGACAACCAAGCTTCTTGAGTATTACCCACAGTGCGTCTCTGTTGACTGTGTCGAATGCCTTAGTCAGGTCCACGAAGACGGCATACAGATTCATGTTCTGCTGAAGGCACTTCTCTTGGACTTGCCTTACTGCGAAGATCATGTCAGCAGTGCTACGGTCTGGGCGAAAACCACATTGAGACTCAGGTAGGTTATCTTCTGACACTGATGCGATAAGTCTGTTGAGAATGAGGCGAGCAAGTATTTTGCCAGCTATGGAGAGTAGGGAGTTGCCTCTATAGTTATTGCAGTCCGCACGTGTGCCTTTATTCTTATAGATGGTTACAACTGATACGTCGCGGAGGTCGTCTGGCATCTCCTCTTCCGTCCAGATGCTGATTAGCACATCGTGGAATGCCTCTAGAGTCTGTTCACTGAGAGCCTTGTACACCTCCGCTGGGATGCCATCCTTACCAGGTGCCCTGCGACAGTTCATTTGTTTAATGGCCGTCCTCAACTCCTCTATCGTTGGCGGAACATTCATTTGGTCATGCGTTGGCTGTTGGAGTATTCGTTCAAGAGCAGATTGGCTAACCGATGAGGGCAGGTTTAGAGCTGGCTAAAGTGCTCTTTCCATCTGTCCTTAATGCCAGACTTGTCCTTTATTAGTGTACTACCATCTGCAGAAAGCAATGGGGCAGAACTAGACTTTGAAGGGCCGAAGATTGACTTGATGGCACTGTAGAACTCTTTGGAGTTGTTAGTGTCGGCATAGCGTTGCACTTCATTAGCTTTCCTTTCCCACCACTGGTCATGCATCTTGCGGATTTCTCTCTGAGCCTCAGCTTGATAGGATTTGAAGCGGTCTTTTTTGGGGATGGAGTTTGGGTCATTCTGCCTGTCCATGAATGCTTTATTTTTTCTGGCAAGCAGGTCTTCAATGGCATCGTTGTTCTCGTCGAACCAGTGTTGATGGGTTCGCTTCGTGGGGCCCAGAGTCTCCATGGCTGTCTCTCTTATCATGTCCCTGAGCTTGTTCCATTTCTCGGAGGCACTTCCATGTAAAGGTCCGTTGGTAGACATTTTTTCATCTAGGCTCTTCTGGAAATCAAGCTGGATGGAGGACTGCTGAAGTTTGACAATGTTGAAGGCTGTGCGCATATGCTTAGGGCGCCTTGGGTGATGTGGGGCAATGCGCAGTTTTAGGGTGGTTCGGACAAGTCTGTGGTCTGACCAACATTCCGCTCCTCGCATGGCCTTGGTGATGAGGACATCCTGGGCATCGCGCTGACTGACTATTATATAGTCGATTAGGTGCCATTGGCGAGATCTGGGGTGCATCCAGGTGTTCTTGTGTTTGTTCGCCATTCTGAACATTGAGTTTGTGATAAGGAGGTCAAATTCTGTGCATTTGCTGAGTAACAGCAGGCCGTTGTTGTTCATCTTACCGACACCGTGCTTGCCAAGTACACCTTTCCATCGATCATAGTCACAGCCAACACGGGCGTTGAAGTCCCCCAGTAGTATGATTTTGTCGTCAGCTGGAATTGAGCATAGTACAGAGCTGAGGTCCGCATAGAACTGCTCGATGGTTTCCGCTGGGCTCGTGAGGGTAGGGGCGTAGGCGCTGATGATTGTTGCGAGGTGTTTGTGGCTTATAGGTAGCCGCATTTTCATTAGCCTCTCGTTAATACCGTTTTGGGCTTTTCCTTTCCAGCTTGCAAGCTCCGTCAGAGAACCCTCCTCTGCGAACCTGGTTTCACTCAAGGCCGCAATGTCGATACTGTAGCGTGAAAGCTCCTTAGTAATTAGGGCTGTTCTCCTGTAAGGTCTTGCTACGTTCTTTTTGTCCATAAGAGTACGGATGTTCCATGCTCCAATAATAAGTTTCTTTCTTTCTTGGTTTCAACCGCAGATGTGGATGATCTTGCCAGCCGCGTCAAGCTGGCCAGATTTTGAAGGGCAGGCTATTTTTTAGGCCACCTTTCCTAGGCTCCTCCCTATACAGGGTGAGCAGCGCTGTCCTAAAAAGGTCTGCTCTGGATGCTGCCGAACTGTTCCGCTGCCCTGGGTACAGAGCAGAGCGACCACTTGTCCAAGGGCCGCCTACGTGCAAGTCTCTGACTACAACTCCCAGTGATCATCTCCACCTGTTGCTTCGCCAGTCGCCCATCGCCGTAGGACTTTGGTTGGTGATGATGAGTGTGATGATGCTGGATGATGAGTGCACAACATAACCTGTGCGTGAAGGAGATTTAAGTGAAACAGCCTTAGCACAGAGACAGCCTCACTCTCTCGGCCTTGGTAGTTGGGACCCAGTGGTACGAAGATTCGTCACGGTTGGTTACTACTTCGGCTGCATTGAATGGCCATGACGTCTTCAGTGCCTAGTCATGCCCTGCGCTCTCCACAAAGCGTTTGCAGATTCGCCTTCTTGGCCGTTGGATCATACAGTTAATCTCTTTCGCCCAGTCTGCCGAAGCTGGCTTTGCATGCAAGGATAGGCAAGCTCCTAACTTACCGAGGGTATGAGACCAGTCGGCTACCCTCAACCTGGTTTAGCCGGCCAGTCGAAGCCGTTGCCCATGGTGTGGCCACTGTGCATGCTGAAGCTTTTTAGAGCCACAGGTGAGAGCTGAGCGCCTGGTGGGGACCAACGGTGGACGAGCTACTCCCGAAAGAGCACGACATGCCACCCCCCCCCCGCCAGAGGTACTACCCCTCCCAGAGCACCCCGAGCACGACATCAGTTATACAGTAAACTTACAATAATAAGCTGACCAACATCTGCAGTCCAAGAATTTGTTTCCGGAACAAGCAAATCCTATGCTGTCATCGTACCACATATGAATGTGCAATTTATATACTGTTTTTGCTATCACAGTAGCTTAGTAGTAGAGTATAGTTTATTATAGATTCCCATCCCTATTCTCTCTTTAAGTGCCAAGTATCTATGTTTGCAGACAATGGAGTGTGTTCTACTGAAGATCCTCCATCCCCATTCCTTCATTTAGTGCTAGACATATATGATGTTTCTTGCATAACACACTGTCATAGAACCACGTAATTCAACTGTTTCGATAAATATCATTTCTAGCGAAATATAAACCAATCATGTGCACTTAAGTAAGCCAGCTTCTGTCCAACCACGACCGTTGAATACAAGTGAATTAAGACATTATACTGCCAAACGTAAGTAGAACAACAATTATCTGTCTTAACGTCATTCTACAAACAACCTAAATCACGCAAGGTATATATATATATATATATATATATATATATATATATATATATATATATATATATATATATATATATATATATATATATGTATGTATATATATATATATATATGTATGAATATTGTTACCTGTAGGCTTGTACAATAATAACAAGAGAAAAGAGTGAAGTCAACTAGTTTTGTATATTTTAACAAAATAATTTATTTCCTTAGAAACAATGTAAAAATTGGAAAATAGGACTTACGGTTTGTGAATATAATCCAAAATTTAATCATAAGAATGGAAAATACAAGTCCTATCACTAAATAGTTCTATTAGAATCCAGGTTCGAATCTCGACGACGTTCCAATACGGAAGGCGATGACGTCAGATGTGGTCCTTGTACAAATATTCCTCAATTGAATTAGAGTTTATGTTTCCGAATAATTCCAGAATGAATTTCCACTGAATTTCTTTCTCCCAGAATTTATAAAAGAGTACACTCCTTTGTTTTTCTAGAGAATATATTATTAAATTGCAAAAACAAATGAACTTCAAAAAGAATCTGGTTTCAACATTACAAACCTATCCAGCCTTCAAGGTTTCAAAATACAACTGACTGACAAGAGCTCAGAAAGGGTATTATATCAAACCGAATCATCATCCCGTTCTCACGACACAAATCACGTGGTCTCTTAACACTTGAACAACGCAATAGGAAAAAATTAATTTGTCACGTAGCAAGAACACCTATCTATTCTCACTCTGAAAAAAATTTAAAAATTAAACATTGTTTATTCAGACGAAGCTGAAATGACATTGGCAATAGCCAATCGTTTTCGCATAGCGCTTACACTACCACGGACGAAGGTGAACTAAAAATATTACTACACCTTTAACGTCCTAGATAAACAGAATTACTGAAAAAGAATTTCGAATCCCGTGAAAATAATCATTGCAATAAAATGTAATGAAACAAAAATAAAATAAAAAGAATTTTAAAACTAACACACAAGCAATTTAATTACATATACGTAACACTCCCCCGAGTAAACATAATTACATAAGAAAATTCTTATGAATTATATAAAGTGTATATGAAATAATATTTCTATACACGGGAAAGTGCATCTGCAATCAAACTGTATTTTCCTTTGATGTGCCTGATGCTGAGATTATACTCTTGCAAAAACAAACTCCACCTTGATAATCTTTGATTTTTATTTTTCAACGTGTCGATGAAAGTAAGGGGTTTGTGTTCACTGCACACAACAACCGGAGAAGAAGCTGAGCTAATGTAAACTTCAAAATGCTGTAATGCCAATATTAAAGCCAAACATTCCTTCTTGATTGTTGAATAATTTCTTTGGTGCTTATGTAATTTCTTAGAAAAATAGCACACTGGGTGATCAATACCATTTCTTTTTTCTTGAATCAATACTGCTCCAACCCCAACATCACTTGCATGCACAGACAATTTAAAAGACTGCTTGAAATTTGGAGCTGTTAGAACCGGCGCACTTTTGAGTATGGCTTTTAATCTATCAAAAGCTTCTTGACATTTTTCAGTCCAAAGAAACTTGTTTCTCTTACTTAACAAATTTGTCAGAGGTTCAGCAATATTGGACAAATTGGAACAAAGTTTTCGATAGTATCCGGCCACACCCAAAAATCGCATCAGCTGCGTTTTACTGACAGGCACAGGAAAATCAGAGATAGCCTTAACCTTAGCATCAATAGTTTGACTTGACCATGTCCCACAATATGTCCTAGAAAAGTTACACAAGCACGGCAGCACTCACTTTTAGATAAACTGATTGTCAAATTAGCATCCGTGAGTCTTTCAAAGAATTTCCGAATCGTGGCTAGATGTTCTTTCCAGGTGTCGTTGTCGATGATGACATCATCAATGTAAACATCACAATTATCTAGTCCAGAGGTAATCATATTCATCAAGCGTTGAAATATACTTGGGGAACCCTTCATCCCACATGTTATTACTTTATATTGATAGAGTACATCTGGAGTCACAAATGCCGAAATTTCTTTCGCTCTTTCCGTAAGTGGAATTTGCCAAAATCCTTTTAGAAGGTCAAATTTGGTGACGTACTTGGCATTTCCAATTTTATCAATACAACCATCGATTCTTGGTAATGGAAATGAATATGTTTTTGTCACACTGTTCACTTTCCTATAATCAGTGCACATACGGAAAGTTTTATCCGGTTTCAGAACACGTGTACATGGTGAACTCCAATCACTTTTACTGGGCTCTATTTAATCGTTCTCCAGCAAATACTGAATTTCCTTTTTCAAGTATTCCTGTTTGAGAGGGTTCATCCTGTATGGGTGTTGTTTCACAGGTTTAAAATCTACAATTTTAACGTCGTGAAAAATTTTGTTTGTCCTCGTAGGAATATCTGGAAACAAGTGCTCATATTCGAATAATAACTGTTTAAGTTCATTTCTTTCTTGTTGTTGCAAATGTAAAAGTTTCTGGTCTAGATTTTTCATAATTTCCAAATTCCGATGATTTGTTGCTCTAAGATCAACTGTGACCAATTGAATCTTTTCACTTAAATCCTCAATTGGTGGGACAGGTGCAACTAAATTAATTGTATGATTTACTTGGCTATCTCTTTCAATATACTCCTTTAACATGTTAATGTGGCAAAGTTCTTTTTGTTTTCGCCTACCAGGAGTATTTATGATGTAATTTTGAATCATTTGCTTTCTTTTCAACCGTGAATGGACCATAATACTTGGCCTGAAAGGGATTTTGTGGAATGGGCAAGAGAGCTAGAACTCTACCACCAAGCTAAAAGCTCCTATCCCTTGAGTTTTTATCATATCTTAATTTCATTCTGGACTGAGTAGAGCGCAGATTTGCTCTTGCGACCTCACATGCCTTTGACAATTTGCACTTAAAGTCAGAAACATAATCAAGAAGACTGAGCTCAGTATCTTCATTTGAAAGAGGTTTCTCTTTCAACAACTTCAAAGGTCCACGCACAGTGTGTCCGAAAACTAGTTCAAAGGGACTGAATCTTAAAGATTCTTGAACGGATTCCCTAAGAGCAAACAAAAGTAAATGAATGCCTTCATCCCAATCTTTGCTCGTATCTAATCTTGTTGACGCACACATAATGGTCAACAAACATTGGTTGCCTGACTTTGTCTTAGGTAAGGGACCAACACAATCTATCATAATTCTGCTAAATGGTTCGTCAAATGCAGGAATTGGTTGCAGATGAGTCTTAGGTATCTTCCGATTGGGTTGTCCTATCATTTGACAAGTATGACAAGATCTACAAAATTTACAAACATCACTTGTGATTTTTGGCCAATAAAAGCGAGTCAAGATCTTGTTATAAGTTTTATTTATCCCTAAATGACCAGCCAGAGGAGTTTCATGGGCCAAACTAAATGTTTCCTGTCTGTAAGATTTTGGAACTACAATCTGATAGTTCACTGACCACTTGTCATTAGCAGGTACCTCGGGAGGTCTCCATTTTCTCATAAGAATTCCATTTTTAGTGAAATAACAGACAGGTACTAAAGTGGCTTCAGTTTTACTAATGGCCCTCTGAAACAAGCAGGAGATCTCAGGATCTTTTTCCTGTTCGACGACAAGTGATTGTCGTTTATCACCCTGATTAGATAATAGAGAATGAGTATTTAAAAAAGTATCACTGATCAATACCTTTTGATTGATCCAAATTATAAGTGAAAGTGACCTCATCAAAAGCCTGACCAATACATGTGCTAAAGGAATATTTTCCTTGTAAAAATCATTCTCAAGAGCTTTCTTTGACATAGCTCTGGTAACTGCACAAGCTGGGTATAACTCAGGGTATTCTTTTTCAATAGGATCAACTTTCTGATCCAAAGAAGGCTTTTCAATTACAAGTGGATTAACCACAACCTTGTCTCCAGCTAGGTCGTTGCCTAGCAACAAATGAATGCCGTCAACGGGTAAAGTAGACACAATACTGACTGTCACAGGTCCTGAAACAAAGTCAGATGACAAATTTACAGAATGGAGAGGAACATTAACAAAGCCGCACTCTACTCCCTGAATGAGAACACTCTCATTAGAACAGGACTTCTCAGAAAAAGGCAAAGTACCTGACAATAAAAGGGGCTCCTGAATCCCTTAAAATGTTAATAGGGATAGGATTGGCAGAATCACTCAAGCGTGATATAGAACCCTTCGACATGAATGGTTCATAATTCTCCATAATTAAATCAGACTGGGGTTTATTAGACCCAACAAATGTATTGCTTTCAACACATGACCGTGACCTCTTAGAAATAAGAACATTTGGGATAGGTCTATCTTGATTCTGATGCCTATATTTTAATTTAAAGCAATCAGAAATGACGAGTCCTTTTTTCTTGCGATAGGTACACGTAGGAACAGACAAGGATTTTGAATCAATTTTATCAGAAGCTTGATTTTTAGAAGCTGTACCAGATTGATTTTTAGGAGGAGTTGTATTGGGCTGCAATACCTTTCTACCAGTAGAATGCTGAGTGAATGATTTGCCTACAAAAAGAACTTTATGAGTTATGGAATACTCATCGGCAGCAAGAGCAGCATTTTCCAAGGTTTCAATCTTATGCTCTTCAACATGATTCTTAGTATCATTAGGAACACAGTTTTTGAACTCTTCAAGTAACACAAGTTGTTCAAGACTTTCATAATCATGTTCAACTTTCTTGGCTCAGCACCATCTCTTAAACAACTGTTCTTTTTCTCTAGCAAATTTAACATAAGTCTGTCCAGCTTCTATTTTATAGTTTGTGAAGTTTTGCCGATAAGCCTCAGGGACTAACGCATAACCCCTTAACATGCACTCCTTAACCAAATCATAGTCAGAACTCTGTTGTACTGGCAGGGATGCATAGATATTTCGGGCATTACCAAAAAGTACACATTGCAATAATGGTGTCCAATGCTCCCTTGGCCATTTCAAATTTTCAGCAACTTTTTCAAAATAAATAAAATATTTGTCTACTTCCTTTTCGCTAAAAAGGGGAACTAACATAATATCTTTTGTAATGTCAAAAACATGAATTTGTATGTGAAGTGGAAATGTGCGATTCACTTGCCAGCTCAAATTCTTTCATTCTAATTTGAAATTCCCTTTCATCCTTCTCTCTTTGTAATTGTATCTATCTCTTTCTCTCTTCTTTCTCAAATTGTAATTGTTTATCTTTCTCCCTCTCCTTTCTGTCTCACTCTTCTTTTCATCTAATTGTAATTGCATTTGTTTATCTTTCTCCCTCTCCTGTCTTGCTCTCTCTCCTCTTTCCCAAATTGTAACTGTTTATATTTCTCCCTCTCCTGTCTCTCTCTCCTCTTTTTCAAATTGCAACTGCAATTGTTTCTCTTCTAATTGCAACTGCATTTGTTCTTTCTCTTTCTGAAGCTAGAGCTTCCTTTACTCCAATTCCAATTTGTATTTCATTTTTAATTCCATTACTTTTATGTCAGAGTCTGATACCGACTTACTGACCGTAGCCAAAACACGTTTATCAAAAACATTCTTCTCTACCAAATACTGAATCAAAATGTTTTTAATTTTTTGTTTCGTGAAGGAAGATTTTGCTTCAGAAAGATCGTGCTTTCTGGCAAGTTCAAGCAACTCATCTTTTTTCAAACTATCCAGCTGCTCCTGAATTGGACTAGAAAGAAACGTTTCCACTTTTCATGACATTGTGAATGAAAGCCTGTTGTTTGCACTAAATATTTCAAACAAACTGAAAAATAGTACTTGGGATTTAGAAAATAGGGGAATTTAAATTTCAAAAAACAATTTTCTGAAATATTTCACCAACATTTATATATCCCAAAGGAAAAGCGACCCAACTTTCTCCTGTTACGTGTAGGCTTATACAAAAATAACAAGAGAAAAGAGTGAAGTCAACACGCTTTGTATATTTTAACAAAATAATTTATTTCCCTAGAAAACAATGTAAAAATTGGAAAATAGGACTTACGGTTTGTGAATATGATCCACAATTTAATCCTAAGAATGAAAAATACAAGTCCTATCACCAAATATTTCTATTAGAATCCAGGTTCGAATCTCGACGACGTTCCAATACGGAAGGCGATGACGTCAGATGTGGTCCTTGTACAAATAGCAACAATTCCTCAATTGAATTAGAGTTTATGTTTCCGAATAATTCCAGAATAAATTTCCACTGAATTTCTTTCTCCCAGAATTTATTAAACAGAAAACTCTTTTGGTTTTCTAGAGAATATATTATTAAATTGCAAAAACAAATGAACTTCAAAAAGAATCTGGTTTCAACATTACAAACCTATCCAGCCTTCAAGGTTTCAAAATACAACTGACTGATAAGCGCTCAGAAAGGGTATTATATCAAACCGAATCATCACCCCGTTCTCACGACACAAATCACGTGGTCTCTTAACACTTGAACAACGCAATAGGAAAAATGTAATTTGTCACGTAGCAAGAACACCTATTTACTCTCACTATAAAGTAAATTCAAAAATAAAACATTGTTTATTCAGACGAAGCTGAAATGACATTGGCCATAGCCAATCGTTTTCGCGTACCGCTTACACTACCAACGACCAAGATGAACCAAAATTATTACTAATGTAACACCTTCTACGTCTTACATAAACAGAATTACTGAAAAAGAATTTCGAATCCGTGAAAATAATCATTACAATAAAATGTAATGAAACAAAAATAAAATAAA
>JAECUM010060248.1:0-33321 GCA_016617855.1 Megalonaias nervosa
GTTTCAAACTGATTTTATAAAGAAAATACGCAAATACGGCTGTTAAAATCTCCATTTATAAAAAAAAATAATAAATTAGAAAACGGTCTTCACCGATCATATTTTTTAAAAGCAAATTACTATTTGCATATTGATGTTTAAATTTCTAAACAGAATTTGGTATATTTTCATCATCGCACAGTATGCCCAACTTCATGAAATCAAGCAGTGATATCTTGCTACGGAAAGGGTTAATGGTCAGCTAGCTATTAAAACTTGCATGTGAATGTGCAAGAATTTCTTTGTCGCCGTAAGCTGATTGGTAGCAACACCACATAAATACATTTCGACTTGGGTTACAACAGTGCCAGAACTTACTTCCTACACCGAGGGGGCATCTCAAAAGTCATAATCTACAGCCATTTTACGTCCGAAAAATCAGAGGGCGAAGTCGTTTTCGCTTTCCTAACAGAAGAAAGCGAAGTTTACATTTCTCAGGCGACTTTTTCGCCCACTTCGCCTGGTAGCGTGACCCCTGAATGAATATATATATATATATATATATATATATATATATATATATATATATATATATATATATATATACGTATAATGTATATATATCTCCTCAACCTGGCATCAAAGACCTTGGATATCGATTGCCAACTGGATTGAATGATGCACTTGGTAACTTTGGACAAAAACTTGTCCTGGTAGAGAGATCATTTGCGATAAGCCAAATATGAAGGCGGAGAATCTGCAGGCTATTCATGTAGGAGAGAGCCTGAGTGCAGTGTAATGTCCTGGGATGGTCCATCAGCAGGTCAAGAGGATCACTGAAAAAACTGTTGGGGCTAAAGAAGAGAACGAAAATGATGAGGTGAAAATGCAGTTTGACTCTCTGTGCCTCCAACTCAGTCAGGATCGTGTCTATTCTACCCAGAGTGACATGGTCGAATGTGGGGGTACTCACCAGTTATTATGCACTTTTGACAGAGTGACATAAGTAAAGTGAAGTTGTTTGCATTTAAAACATGCACAGTGGCAAGAATGTTGGCAAACCTCTATGCTTCTTTGATGTAATGTGGCTGACATTTCTTTGGATATTGTACTTGTGGAAACTGTACATTATCTAAGCACACTGCTAACTAAAATGACTGCTCCCTTGTGCTCATAAAATCAGCCTGAATTAGTCTCAAGTATACGGTCTTCAGCAGCTATTGAAATTGGGAAAATGAATTTTGCCAGACTAGACAATACCAGCTTTTGGAAGTGCAATGAATGAATTACAAAACATGTAAAATGTAATAAAAGTTATTGCCTCTTTTTTTTTTCTTCAAATTTACCTCTGAAGTTCAGGAAGTGAAAATGATCATGTGGAGCTAGCACTTTTTTTGAAAGGTGCACATCTGGAGTAAGGCAAAGATGCATACTATATAACCCATATTACACCCATCAATCATACACCAAAATAAAGGGAATTAAAGGTTCTTTGATCAATACCAAAAATATACAGGGTCTTTTTAAATAGCCAGTATAACCAGAGAGGAAACCCAGGGAAATTCTTTTTCTTTAAAATTCTAACCCTATGCAAAATATGAGGCCACCTTAATCCTCTGTTTATTAGGAAATTAATATTGAATAGCACTGTCATACAACTGTTGTTCATGAAACTGGAAGTTACTAATGAAAAAGATGATGCCGAGGTATTGATTTGGCTTCGTCATATACTCCACATTGACTTATATATGGACAAATGATGAAAAATTCACAGAATCAGTGAATAAGACTTATACTCCACACTGACTTGTAGGCAAAAAAATACAGAAATTCCAAGTGGCAAAAAAAAACCTCGATGTAATTCCACACAATACAAACTATGCACATAAACAAAATGCTCAGATCATGACTTTAAGTGAAAGCAATTTTTTGTTCAAGGTTATTGAAAGAAACAATAATCTCTGCAACCTGAAAAAAAAAAAAATGAAAGATGCACATGGGCCAGGTAGCTGCTCGTTGAACTTAAGAAAATTCTGTAACCCAAACCATTCTGAATCACACCATGGGAGAACCAATTCTCATTATATAGTTGAGGGTATTTTCCATCAATGTTATCAGGGGTCAAGCTAGACTTAAATTTTAGGGAGAAGTGACTTCTCCTTTTGGTCAGAACAGGGAGAAGTGGGAGCTAAACAAGGAGAAGTGGGAGCTAAACAGGGAGAAGTGAGACCAAAGCAAGAAACACGATATATATATATATATATTTTATTTTAATGATGTGCTCTATTTCTCAGTATGCTTTTAATAGTCTTAAGCAATGCCTTATTTTCAAGTTGAAAAATATGTGTTATATGTTAGTATCAACATATTTTGTACGTGTATAAAATTTGTTATATTCATACCCATTCTATTCGTACTTGTAGTATATGTGTGTTTGAATTGAAGTAAATGCAGTGTTTTGGCCATATGACTTAAAAAAGCACATCAGAAGCTATACATTGTAATTAATTTCAACTGACAGCTGTAACAAGATTAGAGTCTTGTACCTGCAAGTTGGTAAAAATGCTTAATAAACTACCATTTAATTATTATATTTGCTACAAGTTTTGTGTAAAATTGCAGTCAAAAAGATTTTGAGCATTCTTTGAAACAACCCCTAACACATGTACATAGCAATAAATGCACACGTGACTTCAAACCATACTCTTTGTCCTGATTTCATTGTTCCTGATAAAATATTAATGTAACTATTCATAGACAACACACTGAAGCACTAAAGTCGATATATAACTAAGCTGGACCCTTTTTTCCCCAACCGAAAATCCAAGAATTCGTATTGCACAGTGCGAGTGCATCTATTTTTAGAAAGAGGGCTTTTCTTAATATAACTACTCACTTTCTTGCTTCATTACAAAAGTTCATTAATAAGACTGCATATTTATGGTTGTATTATTTGTCTACCTACTGGTAATAACAATATGCATTGGGTAAATAGTATTTGCTTCATTACTATATATATTTTCGTATTTTCACGAAAATTACGGTTAGTCAGAAAACAACCTTGACCTTGCGGCATTGTTTCGAATTCCACAACAGAGATTGTCACGTTTCTGACCTACATTATTAAATATATAGGCTAAATCTCCTATCACATAATATTTAAACTTTGTTTTCATTACATTATATATTTTCCTGAACCTATTTGCCCAATTATTTACGAATACAGACAGTTTAATGAAGTGGTATATCATATACGCAGCGATGTCTGCCATTACAAGTTCATTTACGGTTTCAAACTGATTTTATACAGAAAATACGCAAATACAGCCGTTAAAATATCCTTTTATTAAAAAAAGAAATAAATTAGAAAACGCTCTTCACCGATCATATTTTTTAAAAGCAAATTTGCATATTGATGTTTAAATTTCGAAACAGAATTTGGTATATTTTCATCATAGCACAGTGTGCCCAACTTCATGAAATCAAGCAGTGATATCTTGCTGCGGAAAGGGTTAATGGTCAGTTAGCTATTAAAACTTGCATGTGAATGTGCAAGAATTTCGTTGTCGCCGTAAGCTGATTGGTATCAACACCACGTAAATACATTTGTTCTTGGGTTACAACAGTGCCAGAACTTACTGGCTACAGCGAGGGGGCATCTCAAAGACGTAATCTACAGTCATTTTAAATCCGAAAAATCAGAGGGCGAAGTCATTTTCGCTTTCCTAACAGAAGAAGGCGAAGTTTACGTTTCTCAGGCGACTTTTTCGCCTACTTCGCCTGGTAGCGTGACCCCTGTATTATAATATTACAAATATACGAATGACAATTCATCATCAAAGAAGGATGTTTACATGCACTAGACAATGATTTTACAGGTGAAATGAGCCATTTTCCCAGGTGGAATCAGCCCCTCCCCCGCACAGTGTGCCTTAAGTATTAACATTGGTAAGGTGACGTTGGAGAATTCTTCTTGCATAACAAGGACGTGCATGAACAATCATGATATCTTGTAGCCATCTGGTATGCAACCCATTTCAAAACATCCAGAAATCCCTTTCCCTTACAAACGTACAAATCTTACAATCAAGTTTTATGATCTTGTTGATGTCTTGGCAAACATTTATGTATTATTTATTTAAGCAAAACAAAATATAATCATTCTTCTGTGAGGGGCCCCGTGTGGACGAATGGTGTAAGGCGCTCACCGTTACAGATCACCACCATCTCAACTCTGTCGGCATGGGTTTGATTCCTGGATTTGGCCGATGTGGGTATGTGAGAAAGCTTGCCAGTAGCTTCTTGTGGGTCGGTGGTTGTTTCCGGGGTTTTCCCGGGTTCTTCCTCCACCATTAATAATGGCCACCATGTACAGCCTATCTTGTGCTGAAAAATGGCATTAAACCCTACAACAACAATGACAACACTCTTCTGTGTTAATAATTTAATCAAAAATATTCCTTTTAATACAATTACACAAAACAGAAAATAAGCTTTATTCCTGACTTCTTGATATATTCCCAGTTTAAGTCTTTACAGTCATGCTGTTCATTTTCCAACTAGAACAAACAAAGGACCTTTCCCAAAATTGTACAGTTTAATCTGTTTTATATGTACTCAAATTATATACCACAAAAGTAAAAATGGCACATCATCCAAAGTTTCAATTTGAAGTATTTTAGTGTATTCTGAACAAGATATGAATACATCTTTTTAATAAATGAACCTGCATTTAGAAAATATTAATAAAATCCATCTTTTTATTTTTTTTTGTACATTTTATGATAACCCTTTAAAATGTGCCTTAGCTATGGTAATTTCCATTCTTTAATAAATTCTTTCATTCATATAATTATTAATCCTCCTCTTTCATACTTATGAGTGAGAACATTCCTTTTTACTTCATCTGGTCCAGAATTCTAAATTAAATTTTGAAAAACATTTTTTGTTCAATGCTGAATTTAACTTAGAATGTGGAATGGTCAAGGATACAAATAAATGTGTAATTTAGAAATCACCAATGATTTATGGGATAAAAAACTTTTTAAATAGTCGAAGAAACTTGCCAGATGTGAAACTGAATATGACAAATTTCTGAAATTCACAAATGTTGAACAATTTATAAAGAGAATGAATTCAAAAGAAATTGTTACAATAACATATTATCCTAAAATGGCAGTGCTGCTTGTACTATCAAATCAAGTTTAATTCCTCCATTTACAAACGGCTGTAAATGTCTAAATATATCCTAAAATGGCCTTCTTGCCCAAAAATACAATTTCTGAGCATAAAACCTTGAGTTTTCTTTCATATTCAATATAGAAAATTGGCTGAAAATTGGACTTGCCCAGCAAAATTTTAAAATAATTTCAGTCTGTTGGACAACAAATTTTTCCATCCTGCAGTTAAACTTACCACTGTCACATAACTCCAGAGCATCCTGAAAGCTTCTCTGTAAAAGAAGGACACTGTTAGAGGAGGAACTAAAAAAAGATTAGTTACATTAGCATGACCAAGACTGTGTACTTTATAATTTGTGAAGAAAAATATATATTAATATAAATTAAATTTTAAACTATTGTAATAATTTTCAAAGTTGTGGCCAATCAGGATATCAGATGATCAAGTTATAGACTGAACTGTATTTATCACAGGGCCATGCTATGTTAACTCTCTCACTCCTAGACAAATGAAATAATTACCTTTCTCTTACAATGACACTGTACCAACAAATCTCTCCAGTTGGGATGTAAATATTTTTATCTGCGTCATAATCCTCTAGTTTTGTTATTTTTATATTTATATCTATCTATACTTATTAAAATTGATATTAATTACAACAAATGTATGCAAAAGAATTCTACATTTTAAGAGGTAGTAAATCATTTCTTGTTCACATATAATTCATACAAAATCCATACAAAATCAACTTTCTCAACCAAAATCTTGAAAATGGTGGCAACTGAAAAAGTTAAATTTATTTATGCTGGGAAAATATAAATATTTATTAATGCAGGGTTCTCCATGGGATTATGAAAGTTGCAATCCAGGACTTCTTCCCTTAAAAAAAATTGGGGAGTCCCAGCGCTAAAAATACAAGTCCCAATAACAATACCTATTAGAAGTATGGCTAATAGTTGATCTTCATAAGGGTATGGAGCTCACATGGGGATAAATATTAATAATTTACTAGTCTTTCATCAACTTGAAAATAAAATTCAAAATTTTGCCGGCAGAATCAAAGTTTTCTCAGGCATATAATATTTTTTTTTCAGTCAAGCCTGATGGTCAGAATACAGGAGGGGCCGGATCTGAAATTAATGGGGCCCAGAGCATTTGGCCATCAGAAATATTTTAGCACTGGTCCAAGAATAAAAGTTATTTTTTTGAATGAAGCAAACAGTTTGCTAGTGGTATACAAACCTGCTTTACAAAGTTGCTGATTCTAGATATGATATCTTGTATATCTAATTTGTCATCATTATCAGAACTATCACATATGATGATGCTGTTAATCTGGTTTTCTTTATCTCCTTGTCCTGAATCTTCATCCATCTCCGGTATAAATAACAAAGTCTGCAATATAAAACATTCTAAAGTTTTACACTGTCAGGCCACAAATTACAACTAGTATGGTCAAGAAGGCAAAATCTATGAGCTAACTATGTCAGAATGTATTAAGGAATTATAGTTACCAATATATACAATGCACTGTCTTTGAATGAGGCATACAAGTGAGGAAGCCTTATAGTGTCTGTCATAAAAACTAAAAGTGGGGAATTAATCAAATTAGTTCACATTACAGTTGGTTCTCATTTTCCTAGAATACAAATTCGAAAACTTTAACTTAATTGCTTTGTGGGTAAAGCACATCTGACTCAGTCATTGAGTCACTAGTACAAATTCCAGTGCCAATGTTCTGATACTTTAAGATAAGGTACTTTATCGAAGCTCAGCTCTGTTGTTTGTGGACAAAACTGCTGATGATTAATGTTATGTGTTTACATTTTTTTAAGAAAGCCATGCAAAATAAAGATTATTAAGCAGCAATGATAAAACAAAACTGAAACAATTCAGTGCGATCCATGCCCATAGATGCTTTACAAGAGGGCACACAGAGGCCCAAGAGTAAAAGTCATGCAGGTCATGTATGCATTCAGGACCAACCATTTTAGTGTCATTTATTAGAATTTGATTACACATACCATTAATTGGCAATTGCTCACTTTATTAGATCATTATACATCCAAATTCCATTGCAAGGTCATTGTTGACACATCCCAACAAACACATCTGGCAAAACTCAATGTTAAATTATATGGATATTTTAGAACAAGGTCAACCTAAAGGTGTGATCTAGTACAAACAGGACTGATTGCTGCACTCTGTCAGCTGAAATGAAATGTCAAAATGAAAGCTGCACATGTTGAATAAACAAAACTTTGTACTATCCTATATTGTGAAGATTAGATCCTATGTGTTCTTTTCTTCACATATTCATTATGTGGCTACAACTGTAAATATTTTCTGGATAACAGAACATTAAATAATCAGAATTGAATAGACTTTGGTTAAACTATATTAGTATTACATTTTAGAACAACAATCGATAGTTCCCAAATTATGTCATCAGCTGTCAGATTTACCACTGTGTTTATATGGTGTTTGGAATATGAAATAAATTCACTGAATCTCTGAATACTATTACAAAGAATACATAAATAAATAGAACACAAATCAGGCTTTCTGTTAGTATCTATATTTGTAATTTCTAAGCTGATTTAGCTTCAGTGTGCCTTGTTAAAAATGGTAAAATTTGTTGGTCGCATATAGGAGAAACTGCCAGATTGTCAATCATCCTGGTAAAATGGGCAGAATATCATCTGCTAGTGATCTTATCGGGAAACATCTATTAACAATTAAATTACGATGAGTAAATGTGCCTACGTAACCACAAAGACTTACACTAATAGACTGAAAGATCATTTTATGTCTATTAAATTGAACTGATAGTCTACGTACGTGTAATTGCATATATATATATATATATATATATATATATATATATATAAGCCTGCAGATAAGGGTTCCGCTGTTGTCGTTATGAATAGGGAAGACTGCATTAGTGAAGCAAGTAGACAACTAAGTGATGCTAGGTTCTACCAAAAACTAGATAATGATCCAATAATGGAATATGCAAAAAAACCAAATCGGGCACATAGACCAGCAAACAAGAAACTACTTAAGCCCAGAAAACCCAAGGGCTGGTAGATTTTATCTTCTACCCAAAATCCACAAACAAGGAAACCCAGGCAGACCTATAATCTCCGGTAACAGGCATCCCACAGAAAGGATATCAGAATATTTAGATCATTTTATGAGACCATATGTCCACAAATTACCATCATATCTTCAGGACACGACAGATTATCTCATAAAATGCAAAGCAAGCGAACCATTACTGCCAGATACATTACTTGTTTCCTTAGATGTCACATCTTTGTATACTAACATACCGCACCACGAAGGGATACAGGCATGTAGAGAAGCATGGGAAACAAGAACTGTAAACAATCCACCCACACACTTCCTAGTCCAACTCCTGGAGCTTGTCCTAAAACTCAATAACTTTGAATTTAATGAAGAAAACTACCTCCAAATCAATGGAACCACAGTGGGTACAAAATTGGCCCCTTCGTATGCTAAAATTTTTATAGGAAAACTGGAGGGTCAGCTTTTAGCATTGGTTGAACTTACACCATATCAGTGGGTACGCTTTATCGATGATATAGAAATGAAGTGGCAACGTGGAAGAGAAAGTCTGGATGACTTCATATCAAAGGCAAACAACTTCCATCCTTCAATAAAATTCACGGCAGAAATCTCCAACTCAAACCACGTTTTCTTGGACACAACAACCAGACTGGTGGAAAACAAACTACATACAGACATCTACTCGAAACCAACCAACAAACACCAGTATCTCCTCCCAACCAGCTGTCATCCAAAACACTGCATTAGGAACATTCCATATAGCCAGGCACTGAGGATACTCAGAATTTGCTCCCACAATAAAACATTCCTAGAAAGGTCTGAAGAGCTATCTAAACATTTAATTTACCGAGGCTACGACAAAGACCTGATTGCGGAGGCAACCCAAAGGGCTAAACAAACAAACCACAATGACCTACTAAAATATGGAAAGAAGGAAAAGGCTGATAGGATACCATTTATCCTGACCTACCATCCAGACAACCCCAAAGTAGGTAAAATCATCATGAAACACTGGCCCATCGTGGAATCGTCAGACGTACTAAAGCTAATCCTTCCGAACAAACCTGTAGAAGCCTACCGGAGACGAAAAAACCTCAAGGACATCCTAGTCAGGGCGAAACTAACGCCAATCACTAGTCAAGACCACCCTAGTCAATCTGGCCCCTGTGGCGATAAAAGATGCAAAACCTGTCAACATATGATAGAGACCAGGACATTTACTAGCAGTTGCTAGTGAAAAACTAAACATACATGGTCCAAGCAAAACATACAAAATAGAGAATGTAATTTATCTCATCACATGTAAGATCTGTAGCCTTCAGTATGTCAGAAAAACTGAAAAGCTACACAAAAGGATCAACCTTCATAGATCTGAATGGATGACAAAGAAGCTGTACAGAAGCCCAGTTGCAGAACACTTCTCCTCCCCTGGCCACACTTTCAGTGAAAATAACACATATCGCAATTGCTAACAACCCCAACTGGAGTTCCGAAACCAGGAAGGAAAGGAATCTTACCAGATACGCCACCTTAGAACACTGAAACCAAGCAGTTTAAACCAAGAAGACTAGAAAAAGGCAGCCATACACAAGTGGAACTATCCTTTGCAGCTGACACATTTTCTTTTCAAAACTTTTTTAAATTTTCTTAGTAGCCTTCAATTACTACTATAAAGATATAAAGAATGAAATATCCGGGATATAATTTCGCTAACATAAATGTACACAAAGTAATAGATGTCGCTATGGCTCATCGATTTCTAGCTCAACACAAATATTTTCCAGTATCCGCAACAAGTTGATATAGGCTGGTTGAGACGTAATACATTTAAAGGTTTAATTCATGTAGAAACAGCCACGTAGAGTTTTGCAAACACAACAGTTTTTGTGTTTTATTTGTTTGTTTTGTCTATGTTTTGTATATGCCTTTGAAAAAGACTCATTAAGAGTCGAAAGCGCTCAGGCTAGTTAGATACTAGTTTTGCACTGTTTGTCGTCAGTTTATTGCATATATATATATATATATATATATATATATATATACTTTTAAATAACGCCAGAGAGTTAGTAAACAGAAAAGCTTGTCAAATTTATAAGTTTGGGTCAAGCATTAACCTATGATAATAATAACCATGAAGTTTGACATTTTGTATTACTGGACCACAGGGGCTTGTATCGTTGCTTACAATTTACTTGTCATACATGTACTATATAATAACTACAAGGGAGGACACTTCTCTCCTTTCTCGCTCAACCTATTTAAGAATAAACGCTGGTATTTCAAGCTACATTTCGCGTAACGTAATAAATTTGGTACATATCTTTAGCTCAGGCATTCGACTTTGTATGCGTAACTGAAGTTTGGCTTACTATTATACCTTTAAGGAATGCCAGACCATTTTCCCATGGTACTGCCCGACATGGTCCTGATCGCACACACTTAATATGCAAGAACAACGTGCTGAATGGAATGCTCCCTTCTCATTGGCCAACTACAAGTAAGTTATAAACAAATACAGGACGTCATTTTCTTTTACCCAATGAGAGGACAGTACTCCATTCAGCGGGATTTCCTTAAAGGTATGATAGTAAGCCAAACTTCGGTTACGCATACAAAGTCGAATGCCTGAGCTAATCATCGGTACCAAATTCACTACGTTACGCGAAATGTAGCTTGAAATATCAGCGTTTATTCTTAAATAGGTCGCGCGAGAACGGAGAGAAGTGTCCTCCTTTGTAGTTATTTATAGTACATGTATGACGGTAAATTGTAAGCAACGATACGAGCCCCTGTGTACTGGACAAGATCTTGCCTATGTTGATGTTGAGGTCATTCTTCTATTAGCTGAGGGTGTGCTGTATGGGTCACAAGTCAATGGCAACCTCATGGAAAGGGCTACAAAAATAGATTACTATTTAATATTTGCTCCAACTGTAATAATCTTGAAAATCGTTATCCGAATTAAATATTTTTTTCGAACGTATTGCTGTATTTTCACCTGACGGAACTTCCTTCGCCATGTTAGGATGATGTCACGAATGTATTGACTGGTCTGAAACCATATTTGTTCACACAGCACTAACTAGTCACGTGTCACAGAACCATTCGGGGCATTGTGCATGAGCGATAAAACTGCAGATCTGTCGACGCTGGAGGAGCAAAATTGGACGTTTGTTTTCCAGCCTATGTTTTAGCCAGATTTATGGCACAATTCTTTGACTATTTAAGATTCGGTTCATTCTATATCTGATATATTCGTAGGAGACTATATTCAAAGTTTAATTTCCCGAGAGAATGAAGACTGGTCAATTTTATTTCGACCCGTCGCTGCAACGTGGTCGCCATCTTTGATATTTTTGGTACAATATGGATGCATTTGGTCGTTCATAGTTTTTCCAGTTACCGTCGACGCTCAGAAGTCTTCGTCCATTTCACGACTATTAAACAAATCCAGGACTTGAGTTATTCTGATAGTCATGTCTGTAATACATTTCAAATTCAAGAATAGCTTGGACTACGATTCCATCACATTTGATGGCCTGCACCTGTCGTTGAAAGATTTAAAGAAATGTATAATACAGAAGAAGAGGCTGAAGAGTGAAGATGTCGACCTTCAGGTTATTAATGCCCAGACCAGGGAAGGTACCACGACTATTATTTTGCATTTCTTGTTTGATCACGGCGTTGAGGTAGTCATCCAATATAAGACGTCTTTGCTGATATTTGTTTGCCTCAATAAACGACGTTGTGTAGCATGTTCCCCTGTCGACTGCAAAGGAAATGACTGGCCAGATTTTTAGGAGTATCTTTCATTTGCAGCCCATATCGACATATTTCCACAGATTAAAGTATAATTGTTTTAGTCCAATGGTTCCCAATCCCAGGGTTGCAAGTACATTCTAGAGGGTGGTCAGGATTTTTTTAAAGGTGGTAGTAGTTTTGAAAGTGTAGAAAAGGGGGTCATGAGGCTAAAAAAAAATATTTTTTAGGGTTGCAGCCAACATATCGGTTTAGAACCACTGTTTTAATAGGATTTAATCTGATTTCTGTTCCTACTGGATTCAATTTCAGAGACAGGCAAATGGACATAATTTTAAGTTCCATTGATCTACATTTCAGTTGGATGGAAAGTGATGAATGCTGGGTATGCCAAAATCTGATTTAATTGAAATATGTTTCTTTAAGAAATCAAATAAAAATGTACTAATATTGAAGAAAGTATTTAGATAGCTTCATTTCATGAAAGATGCCTGTGATCCGTTAACTGATTTTGTTCAGTTGAAAAGAACAAAAGGATAGAATAAACAATTTTGTGGATCCATCAAAGTTCTTCTGGCAGATGGCATGTCAGTTCCTTTATGTGAACTCTTGTTATGGATCTTGAAGTGATACATTTCTTTTCATTTTTCACAGAGTACAAGGATAATGAGCAGCTAATCCCAAGGAATACCTCTGTAGTGATAGCCAGAGTTCCAGTTAACACAGGCAATACCCGAGAGCCTGCTGTTAGCCGTGACAAAGTATGGTAAGTGCTTTCAAAGGAGAAGTTTACATTGAAAAGGGGGGGGGAAGGGGGTGGAACATAAAAAGATAATCATAAATGTTTGCTGGTATCATAGTTGTTTGTTTGACTCATTTATGACAACATTACATTCTTATTACACTTGACCATTTCCTCCAAGAGTTTATATTCGGCCGCGCGATTCACCCAAAACCACCCAAAACCTGCCCAAATCCATTACAAACATGAAGTAAATTAAACGAAGCATACTCAAAACCACAAGAAAACCATGGAAAGAGTATTATTTTGTAGAAACAGACGACAAAATAGGCTGCATTTATTTTTGATATAGGTTGTAAACGCTGAAGCAAGGGAGACAAATGTTGCTATATTCATCGCCAGTGCTGGTTATCAAAAAGACCCAGTCAATAAGTAAAAACGGCCACATTGTGAAGTAAATAATGGACCACAAGTGACATTCATACCAACGAGGATAAAAACAATAATATATTCACCACACTGTAAATGTTCTTGTCCTTATTAGCAATTGGTTGTCGCTGTGGGCTTTAGCGATAGATTGTATTTCTTCATTGCATTTTATTTAAATTCTTTTTAGAATTATCTGAAGTAAATACTTGCCCATCAATACCATAACTGTCAGATGAGATTAACATAGCATTACAAAACAACGAACAACTGAAAGTACCACATAATTTCTGTATCATCGGTTTCAGATTTCTAGCAAATATGGCATGCCTCGCCGCTAATTAAAAAATTATAAATATGTACAAAGATTATTGTTCAAAGTCTTATCAAGCACAGTTTTAAAACATGAAGCGTATCAACATTGAAATGATGAAGTTCAACTCAATTTTATTTTGCATGCTTTAATTAATGCAATCAACATAAAACAAGTAATGCTTGCAACCTGTGTAGTAGGTAACTAAAACTTCCTAAAATTGTACTATTATAAACAATGCAAAGAATTTTTATATAAAACCAGATCAAAAACTGGAACAATGGAAATGCAAAGAGAGATTTTCGATATTGTCATCGCTAATCGAGTTATTTACACGATAAACTCGTCCGTGTGGAATTTCACCGCAGAACAAAGTATAAATAAAATTTCCTGAACATTTCAACACGTTCTGCATTATCACCTTTTACTGAAATTTTTATTCCAGCTGGCGTTTGTATACCAAACGGTTTTTCATATTTCATATGGATAACAGATCCAAATGCATTCCCGGCATAATGATTATAGATTGGATGAACATGATACTGCGTTTGTTCTTCTGCAGTTAGTCGGATGTGTTTTAAAATTTCTGTCATTATTTTATATAGCATTTAATATCTCTAATTGAAAAATTTTAATAAGCCAGTTAAATATATAAAATATTACATAAATATAATGTTAAAACTACAAGATATTGCTAAGAAGAGCCTTATAAAAGCAGAAAAAACTGTTACTGCATTTTCTGGTTATGATAAGTTATAAATTAGATAATCAAAACATTTTAGCAAATTTTGACTCCACAAATTTATTTCATCTTTGATACTGTATATTTTGACAACGAAATTGCCTAACCATATTTACCGGATAAATGACAAAAAATATTAGTTGGAACAAATATTTCCTCAGTCGCTGATGAAATACATCAGGAAGTAAATAAAAAAAATTGGAGGAATTTACTACATCAGGATCAGGTTGGAAATTTGAAATGATAATTAAGTTTTATTTCACACAATGAAATATAACGTACTCCGCTGTAGTTCTTATGTTGATCTCCCTCAAAAAGTTAAAAACAAAAAATGCTGCATAAATGTCAAAAACTATGATAACGAATGTTATCATTGGGCAATTTTATCTGCTAGACATCCTCAAAGTTGTAACTGTGATCGAGTTGAAAAATATTTGCCATACAAAGATGAGCTAAATTTTAACGGAATAACTTTTCCAGTGACAGAGAATCAGATACCAAAGTTTGAAAAACAAAACGATATTTCAATAAATGTTTTCGGATTAGATGAAAAAGAAAATGTTTACTCGAGATATATTTCAGCGACTGCTACACAAAATACAGTAAATTTATTATTTTATAAAGGACATTACAGCTGGATAAAAAAAACTTCTACTACTGCCACTGTCTTCACTGAAAAGCATACGAAGTATTGATTTTTTGACAAGATCGTCACATCCATGTTTATGCAAAGAGTACCGAGTGTTGTCTTTAATATGCTTAGTGCAATATTAAAATTCTGCATTACAAAAATTGTATCTTACAGCATTTGTCAGAGCTTTTTCATCGTCCGTACCAAATATAAACTTGTCATCTCCAATTTGTTCGCGAATATGTGAAAAGAACTTGTAATATGTGTTTTCGCCTGACTCCCAATGAAGACACAGCGAACCTAAGTCAAACCTTGATTCATTCATAGAACAACAGGAGAGACTCACATAATCCAAATCCAGTTTTCCCCATTGTCTTAGTTCTTCTTCACTCATGGACTGACACTGTCTCTGGCACCAATTTCCGCACGTAATACAGTAAACACATTCAGATGCAGAAGTTGCACTACAACTGCCACAAGGATATTTCTTGGCGTGCTTTGGACCCATTTTGCACAATTGAATTAAAATAAACAAATATATTTGTTGTAGCAAAGTATACTCGTAGCATATATTCTGAAATGATACAAATTGCTATTGCGAACTTTATATATACCATTTAAATCAATTGCAAAATAATCGCATCATTCTCATTGTTAGAACATCCTACCTTTTATTTACCGACTTCTTTGATTTTTACCACCTTCTGTTACTTCCATGGACCACCACTTTGTCAAAGGGTGTACTAGAATAATAGTTTGTATATATATATTATATATATATAATCAATTACAGAATATTCTCACCATTCTCATTCATTGTAGAACACACTACTTTTTATCGACTCACTAATTTGATTTTTACCGCCATCTATAACTTCCGTGGACCACCGCTTTGTGACAACATGTACTCAAATAGTTTGATTCGCACAAAAAAAGTTGTGTTTTGAAGAAAATTTTTTGCCTAACATTTATATGTATGCATTTATAGATCCTCGCATCTGATCGCATAAATGATTCACATGCACAAAAGACTGCTTTATCATTATCATTAAATTTCAAGCAATGACGATTATATTCTTAAATGCAGTGACTTGAAGTATAAAGAAAATCATGGATCAGCAGTAATTTTCACATCATTATGGAAATAAAAAATCAGTACCTTTACAAGATTTAATTTTATTTTTATTTTATTTTTTTGTATTTAAAACGTCAAGAAGAAATTTAATATACTGCTATAGGCCTTTGCGACAACAAATTCTTAACAAAGACAATAACAAATATATGTAAAAATATTTTTAATATCATGCACGTTATTGTTGTCATCCACGTTAATATATATGGCACACTGATGGTCCGTTATTTACTTCACAATGAGGCCGTTTATACCTGGAACGTGCTGACTGGGTCCGCCTTTGACTTCATAACCAGCATAGGGGATCAATCCAGTAACATTTGTCTCCCTTTTGTCATTTCCATCCGATGTAAATACTAAATGCGGCATAATTTATCGTCTGTTTCAACAAGATAGTACTCTTTCCACTGTTTTCTTGTGGTTTTGGGTATGTTTCATTTGATTTACATAATGCTTGTGGAGGATTTGGGCAGGTTTTGGGTGGTTTGGGGCAGGTTTTGGGTGGTTTTGGGTGAATTGTGCGGCCCGTTTATATTCATGGTTCACATTTGCTTTTCTGTTAGAATATATAACGATGCAGACAGCTCCCCATCATCCCACTCAGTCAACTCAAGGTGACCAACATAACCCAGTTGAATTGTGACCCGTATCTAATAACATTACTGCTTTCATTAGGACAAAACCTACTCAGGTGGAAAGTATATTTTTTCTGTTATTTAACAATTTATGTCCCTTTATGTTTATTTAGTGGCTAATTTAATAAAAATTTTTTACATGTTATGTCCTACTTCATGGACATGAGACATGCATTCACTGCCGTGTCACATTGTGACATGCTACAATCAATTCTAATATATATGCTGTGTAATTGTGGCCGTTGCATAAGAGGCTTGAGGCAGCTGCTCCCAGTTTTTGTGCTGTTTTGTTTGCTTGATATGTGTTCTTTGGCTGTCTTTGTCTGTGTTTTTGTTTTCATCATGCATTGGCTGTTCTGTTAGAATATGTTACTTCTTTTGGAAATGAAAACTAATAGATTTTTTTCTTTGTCAATTTGCCCCACTGGTACAACCATTTTTTTTTTGTCAAACATATTGCCTTCACATGATAATTGCCACTCCACCAGTTTTCGCTATGATGGACCATCATTAATTGCATTTGAATAACCACTCCTGTGCACTACACTAAATAAGATTAGACTAAATTTGGCTTTACTTAATTTTAATGACAGTGGTACATTTCAAATTAGCTATCATAAAATAGGAGGAAGATTGTTAAATTATCTCCTTTTTGCCCTTGACAGAGATTTGAAAACTCTACCCTTAATTTGAACAGTTTAATCCAATTCAAAATCGGTCAACCTTTTAGTCTGAGCAACTGTAAGTCACATATATAGTCTGCATTATCAATTGTCAGGATATTGACAGCTTTCTTCAGACAGAGACTTGGCTAAGGACATCAGACGAAGAGCCAATGTGCATGGCTCTAACACACAGCTACTCCATGAAGTCATCCCCACCCCCATCACTTGTCACAAAGAATTCTGTGCTCCACCACTTTAACTAAACTGCAACCTTCATTTTCAAACCACACATCATTTGAACTGATCTAAGCCACCCTTACAATGGGACAAAGAACAAATTTTTAGGGGCCCCGAGTGGCCGAGTGGTCTAAAGCGCTGACCGTTACGGATCACTGCCATCTCACCTCTGTCTGCGTGAGTTCGAGTCCAGGCTCGGCTAACGTGGGTATGTGAGAAAGCCTGCCAGTAGCTTCTCGTGGGTCAGTGGTTCTTCCCGGGATTTTCCAGGGTTCTTCCTCCACCATTAATACTGGCCGCCAAGTATAGCCTATCTTGTGCTGAAAAATGGCGTTAAACCCTATAACAACAACAACAACAACAACAAATTTTTATGCCTCAACCATCTTCCTACTAGTGAGGAAAAAAAACAAGCTGAAAGAAGCATGCCATTTCGAACAGTTTCCTAACCTCTTGGAATATTTAAATTTGATCGGTGGCAGACTGATTATTCATGGAGATTTCAACTTTCACTTTTACCACCCTAAAAACATATACATACCTGCATGGGTTTGAGTCTAAGATTCGGCGAATGTGGATATGTGAGAAAGCTTGCCAGTAGCTTCTCGTGGGTCGGTGGTTCTTTCCGCGGATTTCCCGGTTTCTTCCTCCACCATTAATACTGGCCGCCATGTATAGCCTATCGTGTGCTGAAAAATGGCGTTAAGCCCCACAACAACAACAACATGTACATACAAAGTCCATTAAAGTTTTCAGTCTCAGTTACCCAATCCACCAATAAACATGGTTACATTTTTTTGACTGGATTCTTCATAGACCCAGGGATGGCCCTGGGTTTAAAAAAGTTTTCACCAATTTTCAAAAAATGTTGCCATTTTCATAATATATTACCATCCATTTATCTCGTCATCCTTGGGACCAAGGTAATATTATTGACATAAGCAGATGTTTAGATGGTGGCCGTGGGGAGGGGGGGGGCTGAAAATAAATTTGAAATTTCACACACAAGTGAATTTTAAGAGATGACCTGACGTCAGTGATCAGGATTTATGCAGAGAAAAAAAATGGAAATTTTGATTAAATGAAGACAACTAGTCAGAAATGCACTTGTATATTGACAACTTACATTTGTGTAGTATGCTCCACAATGTGTTAAATAATATACATGCATATGAAAAAATCCATGAATTTGAATACTAGAAAATTCATGTATCTGTCAAGACCTGTTAGAAAACAAAACTAAAACGTGTAAAAAAAACTGTAGTTGTTTGATCTTCATCCCATTGTCAATAAACACTTTTCACAAAACAATTCACTCTGATATTTATTATCCAAGTAGCACGTGGCTGTATAGTTGTTTATATGCTACATGTACATGTACTTAAATTGGTCTAGAGTTAGGTCAACCAGAGACAACTACCAAGATGCCGAGGCTACCAAAAGGGATGAGGCTATTCACAGTTCACAGGGAGATGAAAACGTGAACAAATTATAAAGTTTTAACATTCTTGCAAGATGTCCCACCTTCATTTAAGTTGATGGCCAGGTATCTATTGTTCAAAATATTGGAACTTAAATTTGGGTTTTAAATCGACATTGGTAGCGATCATAATCATGAACTTTTTTGTTGCAAACAGGAAACTTTCACGGCACAATAAGTATGTTCCAATCACCATAAAAAATGAACAATGCTTTTATGTAAGTTTGTTGTCGACTTTTTTTGATCAAAGGTCTTCGGCTTGCTTTGATGAAGGTTCATGTGTTATTGAAAGCACCACTAAAGGCGCTCTTTGAAGGACCAAACAAATGCCTGTTTGTTATTGCTGCGACAACATAAAATAATTGTAAAACATTGACGGAGACGGATTTTTTTTTTCCATTTGCTTAGTATATATACAGAACAATTGATGCTTCCAATGTAATCAGTTTTCTTTGAAGTTTCAGCAGAACTATTCTTTCTTGTACATTTTTCAAAAAAGAAAAATACTGCCATCGTCTGAATGTAGTCATTCCCGTTTTCACCTTCAGTGATGGTCGAATGTAGCTTGTCAGTAGCATGACTATTTGGGTTATATTACAGCACAGAGTACTAACGCCAGACATCAGCATAAGCGGATTATGTTATTAATATGCTGTGTTAGAGTGGTTTGTCACTATGAACAAATGATTTGTTTATGTAACAGTAGATTCCAGAGCAATTTACATCCAAGTTTGCAGCTTCCTGTCGTGGTGCCTTTGAATTTCTCAACTGCAAACCCAAGACTGTGTATAAAAATTTTAACAGTGAAAAATGCCGCCAGATGGTATATTTTATCGCCAATAATGAAAACAAATCGCAATATGCAACATTGGCGAAGCCCAGGGCGATCCCTGTAGACCTGATGATAATATTCTAAGGACTTAATTGGTGTCCCATGGTTACTTGTCATTGGACAAGTAAACTGGTCTGTACATTGAAAGGGCAGTAATTCCCATTTTGTCTGAGCAATGTTTACACAAGCATTATTCATATTTAACTGCGAGTACCATGCAGGTGCATTTTGTATTTACATAATGTATGCTAAAATTTATCGATTAGGACTGAAACTAGCTGAGGCTTTTATGGATACAACCAATGAAAGCAGATAATTCTGGTTTATACGATAGTTTTTTATGGCAACATCAGAACAAATTTCACTCGCCCGTGGATATGGTTTCCCCCAAAGAATCGGTTGTTTTGACCCAATTGCTGGACTCCTTGCAACCATTATGCATGACTAGAATGAATTTTCTTGGGACACATTTGGAGGTATTGTTTTCTTTTGAAGCTTGGTCAGAATATTAAAATGTTGAATGAAAAATCAACAACACGGGTTAAAACTGAACTTAGCTATGACAGGGAATGTGATAAAAGAAACAAAAACAGGAGTTCAAAGATTCTTGGCAGCAGGAGTTTACTTGGCACATGGTCAATGAAGATCGAACAATCACATCTTGTAATATACTCCTCAACTGCAGACAAAACCAGTGGAGGACAAGTTATCACAAGGAAATTTGATAATGAATGGCCAAATCAGAGAAAAAAGTAGTTGCAGATGATTTGGACAGAGTGATCAATAAATGCAACATAAGCCAAACCAAGTGTTACAAGAAGCTGTTTAACAAAGTATGTGCCATAGCAAAGCAAAGAAGATCTTTTTCACAATATTAACCCTTTACGTCATATCAGCATCTTGGATGCCACTACCCAATTCTTATGGAAGCATCCTTGGACACCTCTTCACCATTCTCATAGGAGTGCTTTGGGAAGCCTGCTGTATACATCAGCCATTCTGAGCTGGTTTTCATAGTGCCACCTTTGGGGAAAATCCATATTAGGTACCACATTCATTGATCTGAATGACCATTATGTCAGATTGCATGGTTTCTATTTAAACTCTGCGTAATCTGCTATTTAAAGTACCTGGGTTGGAATCTCCGCTCTCCAAAATGGAGGCAGGGGATTTCATTCAGTACTTGACTGGAGTTCGCTCGATTAGAATGAATACTGTGAAAGCTTCAAAAAGGTAGGTAAAGGTTCTGATTGATGTAGGCAACTCTGAGCTTTTATAATTTATCCAATGCAGATGATTTTTTAGTGACGTAGACAAAGGACTGGTAAATTTTGAGTATGAGAAATGGCAGGGATGGTGGTCACACTGCTTCACTAGCTTGACGGTGAACAAGTTCTGTAAAGATTTTAAAGCACATAAAAAATTCTTCAATGAAAAATAATTATAGAGCTATAATGATCAGATTGTATTCTTAAATATTTCTGTACATTATAAATGTGTACAAAAAATGTAAAATGGTTAAAATTGATGTTGAATGCAACATACACTACACTATTAACAGTCAACAGGCAGACCTATGTGTCGGGTGACAGACCTATGTGTCGGGTGACGAATAGGTAACAGGTGTTCTATTATAACACACTGCACTATGTAATTTTAGTACATGTATATCAACTGCCTGCAAAGGCATACTCTGTCAGGTAAAGGATTAATTTCTTTGTGAGGTCAAATCAAATATGGAGTTGAACTTGGAACTGATCAGATCAGCAAAACAGCATGTATAGATTTCATCAACAGTATATCTGACATCCATACAAATTTTATTCCTTCAGTCCATAAAGGCATATAAATCAGAAGGAAAATTTCAGAAATCTTAGCCAGTGAATTGATTATGTACTCTGGCATCAAGTGAGATGGGTAGCCAGCAAAAAGGATTGTTAATGGCTTTTATGTGGACTTGAAGCCAACAGTCTATTTGGAGCATGTCCTGGAGACTTCAAAATATGTTGATGGAAATGGACAAGTTAAGAAACTTGTGAAAATGATATTAATCGGTTAAATTTGTAAATACATGCATTTAATGCTTGATGTCCTCAAGCATGTAACTGCAGTTAGTCAGCTGTTGTGGACAAATGATCCAATTTTTAAGTGAGTGAGGCTGTAAACACAGTGCACACAACTGCATGCCATGAGAGTGACACCTGATGACTCTCTTAATGAATTTTATAGTCAGAAAAATCAGATGAGGATTGTTGCCAATGAAGCTGGTTTAAATGACTTTGAGCCAGTAGAAAGTGAAATGCATTAGTTAAACAAAGGTCCTGGTACAAGGCATCTTACACATAAAGTCAAGCAGCTGAGTTCTTAGCTCAAAGCACAACAGTGTACAAGCCAGTCTGAGCCTGAGCTAGGTGATGTAAACTTGATACAAAGAAAGTACCAATCTAATTTTTTACACCATTTTCTGAATTTTGTGTATTGTTTGCTAACAAACTTTTATGTCTTGAATTGTATCAAATATTGGCAGCAACTGTAAGATCACTTTTAAATTTTTGTTCTTTAATTTATATGGAAACCATTCAAGTATCGCAACTGATTTTAAAGAACTCGAGATTTTCCAGCTTCGTTTCACGCTGGATAACCATTTCCTTTTATGTTGAGTGTTAAATACTCGTTAGATTAAAGGTTAATTACTCTTATTTATATTAGATCACAACTGATTTCATAATAGTAATTCTTTAAATGGAAAAAAGAAAAGCTGTCACATTCAGTCACTAAAAGTAAAATTATTATTATGGGCATATTAGGTAGCCAAGATTTAACGTGACCCACTGTCCCCAGTGGGTAGAGTGTTGTGTCGTTATGTGGGTTTGACATTACATTTATTATAAAACAAAGAAAATAGTTGTTGTTGATCATTCATTTAAAGAGTCCTGTACTGTGTATCATGGTACAAAAGCTACAATAGCTTCATGTTAATCTCCAACAAATTAACAACTACAGTTTACATATACTGATCTTAATGTTTATTATAATTCTTGATGTCTGTAATCAATATATGACATATCATTTGGGTATTTTCAGTGGCATTGCTTAAACTATATTAGAGATCCCATTGGTATTTCACATTACATCTTTTGCTGCCCCCCCCCCCCCAAGTAATTGTCTGTACACAATACCTATCTTTATATGGAAATAAATACCTATTATTTTTATGTTTCTGAATGGAATAGCATGGGCAACTTCCAATTATGACATTTTTGGAAATCTAAAAGATGTTTCATGAATTTTGTGACCATGTTCTGTAATATTTTCAAGGGTCATGTTACCAAGCAAAGTGGGCAACTAAGTCACCTTAGAAATGCAAAATTCACATTTTCTGTTAGGAAAGCAAAAACGACTTCGAAATGTGGTTCTTTAGATGTACATTGAGTGACCATATGTTTTGAGATGCTCCGTCGCCTTTGCCAGTTATTTCTGGTGGTAGGCGAAATGTTGGCATCAGCTGGTGTTGTGCTGATAAACTCTTGCACATTCACGGGCATGTGTTTTGATTGCTGATTGACCATTACCCTTTCCTGCATAAATTACAGAAGAGATATGTTTTATATATCTCCGGCCATAACAAATTTGTTCTTAAAAACTTAAACAGAAGTATGTAAATAGCAATATGTGTTTTAAGAAAAGAATCAGCAACGTGAAGATTTTAACTGCAGCTTGTGTTATTTTCTTCATAAAATCAGTTTGAAGCCATAAGTGAACCTGTCAGGGGGAAATGATTGTGGTCATCACTGTGTCTGGGAAGTACCAATCTGTCTGTTTTCGTAAACATTTGGGCATATGAATTAAGGAAAATATTCAACTCATAGAAAGCAAAGTCTAAATATTATGTTATTCAAGATTTAGCATAAGAACGCAGTTATGTAGGTCCCAGCATATGGGACAATGCTATGTTGTGGAATATCAAGAAGCACTGTAAGGTCAAAGTTGAAAGTAGTTTTGTCTAATTTTTTGTGAAAATACGGGGGGGGGGGCAAGTAAAGAAAATATTTAACCAATGCCTGACATTATTACATATACGTAGGCAATAAAATCATAAATTTGTAACCCTATTGATGGACTATTGTATCGAGGCTAGAATGAGAGTGGTTATATTTAAAAAAGCCCGTTATTATAATAATAGATGCACTCACATGTTGGCTTTTTCAATTCTATTGGAAAGAAGGCTTTAGTTCATTTATATACTGGCTTTGATGCTTCATTGTGTTATCTATGAATTAGTTATGATAATGTTTTTGCAGCAGCAAAGAACAAAATGGTATGAAGACGTGCATTTGCTGTTGTGTACATGCTACATGGGTTGTTTCAAACAAGTTTACAAATTTCATTTTATAGCAAACTTTCATAAAGTAAACGAAAATAATTCTTGTGTAAGGACAGTTGATTAAGCATTTTTACTAACTTGCAATTACAATACTGTAATCTAGTTACTCCAATCAGATAAAATTCAATACAGAAATTCATTAAGTTGTATAGCTTCACAGTGTTCTTCAGTCATGTGGTCAAATGTGTTTATAATACATATACAACTCTGAAAGTTTCTACTTGAAAATAAAATCTCACTTAAAACTAGTCTTAAATGGAGATGCACATGCTGAGAAATAAAAGGCATAATTCAAATAAGAGAAAGAAAACATATACATGCACTGTATATCTCTCTCTCTCTCTCTCTCTCTCTCTCTCTCTCTCTCTATTTTCCTTGCACATCTTGCTTTGATCCACTTCTCCCTGTTCTGTCCAACAGAAGTCACTTCTCCCTAAAATTCTAGTCTCACTTGACCCCTTATTTCACAGGGAATGTAAATATAGACATTGAAATCAACATGGAATACGAGACTTGTGGTTAAGCATGTAGTTTTAAGTAAGACTTTAACTGTTTCATATGTTGTTGTATAGATGTGAGTCTATTTGAAGAAAGTTGGATAAAGCCAGGTTGGCTTTGTACTTTAAGATGCTCTATCTTGTTGTATAAAGACTTCTTCATAAGCCTGAATAGAGTGATTACCTAAATATTGAAGATAGTTGTATATAACAATTTTGAATGAGTGAGTTTTCATCAGATCTTCATGATTATCTTATTACTTGCATTTCTCTTTTCAGGGAGGCCTTTCGAATGACAACTCAAGCTGCAGTACGTGTTCATATTATATGTTGTGGTATAGTATAACAAAATTACATAAAATTTAAATCTTAAATAATTATTAATTTCACATCAATTACATGTACTATGGTTTTAAAAAAATCATAACCAACATTTACTGATTTCTTTTCAGGCTTGTCTGTAATTAAATTTGTTCTTTCCGATGCAACAAATTTATTGATTCAAATATAACCCATTTCCATTTTAAACGAGAATTTGTTTCTGTTGTATAATGATAAAAGTAATAACGAATAAAGATCTGCAGATAGGGACACACCCCTCCAAAAAAATTCCCATTATATTGTGCATCACATTGGTAGTTACTGTTTGTGTGTAGATACATCTATTACCTGTTATAGCGAAAATTTCCTGGCTCACTTGATTTCAAAATATTATGAATAATTATTTAATTTACTCATGTGTTGGCACATGTAAAGCAGCAGTTTATTTAATGGCTATGCAGTAACAAATTGATGGAATGTAATGAGTTTTATACTATACAAGTTATTCTTATGCCTGATATTGTAATTCTATAGGTGAATTTTTAACAATTCCTTGTTGCTACATATGAAGTGTATTGTCATCAGGAGTACACATTTTGACATGGCGTTATCCTTAGGTTCTTGACCAGCACCCCAACGGGTGCTAAAAGGACTACATTTATCAATTCTTTTAAAAAAAATTTCCTTCTTAATTTTGGTATAAAGTGCTTGAAAAATCTTATTTCTATATTGCATCAACTGTTCTGTATCTGTGATCATAAGACATGTAGGTCTGATGGGCTTGAAGTGCATCCTGCAAATCATGCAAACGATTTCACTTTGAGATTTACAGAACACCACACCCCCATCACCTTTGACAAATGCATATTACTGTCTGTATTTGAGGGGGGTTTCCAGTGTGGATCAAAATGGATGGTGTATAATGCATTACCCATGCTCATTTGAACACCCAGTATCATAAATGCATATTGTTGTCTGAATTTGAGGAGATTCCTTTCATAAGCCCAGTGTGGATCAAAAAGGATGGTGTATAATGCGTTACCCATGCTCATTTGAACAGCCAGTAGCCCGCCATCTTTAATCTAAATATTGGCCCGCACTTGAAGACGATACATTTGTCCATGCATTACTTCATTACCTGATAACATCAGAACTAATCCATGAATTTAAAACAAATGTAACATCAAGAAGATGTAGGACAGTGTTGAGTTTAACCTTTTTCATCAAAGTTAAACTTGTGTTCCAGTTTAGTCATCTATTTTTGCTGAGCCCACATCAGTAGTGGGAAATCAAAATATTGCAGTTACATTTCCAGTGGTGACATTATCATTGATCAAGGATTTGGTTTTAAAAAATATTTGTAAATGTTTTTGTGACACATTTACTAGCCTCTTTGATCTTGTGGTCAATGTCAGTCTTGGAATATTGGTGAAAGTTCGCTCTTGCTTCTATTTCCTAAATCCTTTTATGGACTTGGTCCTTGCATGGACTCATTATGAAGCAAAGTCGAATCATTTTGTAATGCATTCGCTCAACCTTTTGGCCTTTTTCTGTGTGGGGTTAGATCATGGACCTGTCATACAGACCATGGACTTGATCTCTCTTGTCTTAATGTAGTTAAAGAATTTCTTGTGATTTATCGCACATACTCTTCCATAAATTTTCTCTGTTTATGAAATCAATCTTCAGTTTTTGGGTAATTGTTATTTTGAAGGAGAACTTCAGGTCCAGAAAAAAAAGCATTTTATCCATAGTTTCATCATCTTTATGTTGCTTTCTTAGACTTCTTCACCACACCATGGCAAAAGCTTGACTACCAATCACTTTGGCATCCATGTTTGTTTATGTACCCATATTATCCACATGATAGAGCTTAACTGCAATATTGTTCTTTGCTAAATTAAAAGGTAGGCTTGACAAAAAGGTTCTCTTTTGAACATCATTTCAGTTTTTACAAATTGAGTTGTCTTTTCATGTTTTGGATCTTAACAGCTTGTAACTATAGCTTGTTCATTATGCTGAATATAAGACTTGCGAAAACATTGTAATTACTTCAACATTTTCTGCCTTTGAACAACGTATGAAAATCCACAAATCCAACATTTAAACCAGTTATATACATTGGTATATTGTTGTCATATTACCATTGTTTCTTTTGTGTTTTAATATATATTCTTCACATTTCATCTTAATCAATTTTAGAGTTGTATAACAAATAATGATTCAGGGCAGTAATTGAATTTTCTTAAAATGATTTTTTTTTAGTTTGTTTTTGCATCGTAATATATGCAATGTTATATATTTGTTGCAAAAGAAGCATTAGTGTACATTATTTGTTAGCAGTATGCAATATTGTTGAATATTTGTGTCTTTCCATTCAGCATTTTTTCAATGTACAAACATAAATGTATTTATATTGCCAATATTTTCATGTTGTGTATTTTTTTACTGTATTTTGAAAGTTTGAACATGTCATTTATGTTAGAGCTTCTACAAAAGTAGTATTAATGTCCATGTTTAAGATTAATGACGAATCTGTATTCATTTAAAGATTTCTCACACTATTCTTCCACGAGAACATTTTCATTGCGTGACGAAACTTTGCGTGAGCATATCAAATGTAGATGCAGTTACATAACTTGTTTTGTGCATGAGTACTCTGTGTATGTATATTCTATAGTAGTCTCTTTTTGATAATGGGACTTAGTGGTTAAGGGAGCTCTTGCACATCACAGATGAACATTGTCTGCATCATTAAGTTTTCATTAAACTATATTAAATTTATATTTAATGTCTTTGTATGGTATGTTTTGTCCATTGAGTAGATGAAGATTGTGAAAAATTCACTCAGCTTCTGATGTCGATATTATCAACAAAGCTGAGCAGAACAAACTATAAACATTCTTTTTATATAGTGTATTTATTAGTACATCAAACCTGTGTATAATGATCATGTCTAGATCAGCTGTAAAAGTTCCATTTGGGCAGGTGGTCTTTATATACAATTTAAACTTTATTGATGTTTAAATGGTGCCTGTGAAACTAGGATTTTATGCACATGTGGTCTTACAATGACTTGATATTCAAAAGAAACTCAAAAACAACTGCCTTTCCAGCTTTTGTAAATTCATGTAATTATAATGGGCAATTTGTGCTCTAGAAAATGTTTTTGGTTTATAATTCAGGGTGTCAGTTTTTGAAAATATGAACCTAACTCAAACACTTGCTTCTGTTTGGTAATGTTTATTCACAGATGCATTGTCAGTTTTAAAAAGTTAAAATTACAAAATATTACTTGTACAGGTATGACTTTTGCAAGCATTGCCTTAATAGCTGTTTATGCCCAAAATTGCACCTCTTTTTAACATGACAAATTTAGTCAGTATGTTTATAGCTTATTTACATTAATTTGTGTTGCATGTTGAGATTAATTTGATTGGATGACTTTATCTTGTTTTCCTCTACTGCTGTTATTAGAACTAAATGTTCCTGTCCCTATCGTAATGTATACATCAGACTTCTGTAATCAAGTAATAATGCCTCTAGTTTTCGATATAGTTATAGTTGCACAAACCTGGTACACATTGCAGCTGTCAAACAGAACAGATTTTGGCATTTTCAGAAAAATGTCCTGAAGTTTGGTAAATCATAAAGTAAAAAAAATTGACAGCGTTTATGCATGTGACAAGATTGACAACTTTTATGCTCAATTAGATAAAAATTGTTTGCTGAGAAGCTTTCACATCAATAGCCACAAAAGCCATTGCAGACTCCAGATTTTGGGGAAAGTGATTTAAAGGCCAGAAAAATACAAGTTCATCAACAACTATGATATACAAGTTGAATATTGTTAAAATTCACAAAATCCTTCATGAAAACACAAATATCCTGAATTGGAAAATCAGCTGTATATTGTTGATGGCATTATTGGTAACCTCTAAAATAGGCAACTGCTTCTGAAAATAGATGATTGATACTCATTGAATGCAAAACACCAAGTCTAATTTTCAGTGGAAAAAGTGGATGAATTAATCTCTTAATGGAGTTGAAGATTACACACAGAGTTCCACTTTTATAATGTTGGCAAGTAAAATGCAACTTTTTAAATTATTCAACGACACCTGATGCTTCTTAACACAAAAGTTGAATTTAGAGCTCGCTGGGAATTCACTATTTTTTGTTGGATATCACATTTGCCACCCTATAAGTCAATGCGGAATGCAAGTCAAATCTGCAAATTTGGTAAATTTTCCATCCTTCATCCATATATAAGTGACGCTGAGTATAAAATGAGGCCAGATCAATACCTCAACTTTCTTTTTCACTTTGTTCCACACAGCATTGCGAATTTTATCATATTCTGTAACGCAGTAGATTTTCAGGTCAGGATTATTAAATGTTAACTAAAAGTACCTGATCTGTTTCAAACAAAGTATTTTAAGTGTATTATATACTTTTAGCTACATTTAATGATGCTGACCTGAAAATTTATTGACTTACAGGTAGGATAAAATTTGTGATGCTTTGTGGACTGAAACTATGGTAATGTCTGGTTACATTAATATTAATGGTATCGCCATATGCTATTTCAGATTAACAGCAATAGAGACATTGCATCACTAATGCTTTTTGCAGTTTTGAAGAGAGAAATGCATATGAACTCTGTCACATTTTTCTTCTTGCACCTTGTGATCAAAATAAGATACGACCTGATATGAGAGGTTTCAGCCTTCATGTTGTTTTTGTACCTTAATGCCCCTGTTTAACTGAAGCTTTTGTCCAGGAGAGAAAATAGTAATAAATTAAATAGTAAATGTGAACTATTAAATTACATACCATACTCCTTCAGTTTCCCAGTTTAAATATTCAGAAATGGCCATTTAACATGCTAATTTTCTTTGCAAGTAAAACGACCTCTCCATTCCCAAAATTAAGATTGTTTCTTTCATCAGTAAGTTGAGTACTCTTCCTGTATTTAGGCAGAATTTGTTTTTGATCTCTGCTCATGCTAGTTGTTACTTTAAATTGCTCTGACAGTTCTGCCAACAAGTTCAAAAGCTGTCACTGGTTTCTGGTACAGTCAGCAGCTGGTATTTCCTTTCATAACATAGTAAGATGCCTCATTTCCCTAATTTGAGCTGGTCTGCCTAATCTTGATACCAAACAGGTGTTAATTTTGGCTAACCTGACCACATCAGTAGCTTATTTAGTAAATAAATAACACTACAATGCCATGTGGTTCTGGGTACAATTGATATGGTAACTTAAAGACTAGAAAGAATTGTACACAAGTAAAATCACAATTGTAAGGTAACTAAACTATAGACTACAGTTGTCCTGAAATCTCTCTCATATCCGGTCAGATTTTATTTGATTGCGAAGTACAAAAAGAAAAATGTGATGGAATACCTTTGTCATGGTTATTCATTTTAATTAATCAAATTTAAACAAGGTATACTACTAGTGCATGCTACTTTACATCATATGGAAGTTAATTTAATACTGATAATCATGCAGACATTTTAAAGTCCTTCTTGTTGTGGGGGTCCTATATGTTTTCATACACAATCTCATCCCCAAAATGAAATATTTTTTTTTATACGCATTATTCTTTGTACTTTTGGAGATTTTTTTTTTACATACGAAAAATTACATGTAATAATTGATACATAACTTGATAATGGAATATAAGACAGAGCACAGATTTTCTGCTCAAAGAGAACTTACAGGCTGGTAAATATGGTACCAATTTTCACGAAGATCATGGTTGCTACAAACCAATGAATAATGAGTCTTACATTGAAGCAAAAGTAACCCTTCTCCAACCCATGAATTCAAGTGATGCAAAAATGCAAGTTTGTGAGAACCATCAGAATAAATGAATTTACAGTATTTGTTCCATTTTACACTTGTAAACACAAGTCTTGTAACAGAAAAACAACACAAGATTCACTATAATGGGTAGAATTTCAAGTGGTTTGGTTGTGGGTAGGAGGGTTGTACCGATTTGTGGCAGAATTAGCTTCATTTTCAGGGTGTATCACTTTAGTGACTATTTGTCCAAATTTCCCCTAGAATGATCCATATTGGCTATTCACACCCCAGTTCCCAAACACAGATTCATGTGTCTCCTTGTCCTAAAGGCAAAATATAATATTTAGGGCAGAAAAAGAAATCTAAAATATTGTCACTTGTCCACAATCAAACTGTCAAAATGTACTTGTCCAATTGCAAAAGGTTGTTGGCTGAAATGTTTTGTTTTATTTTTGTACACATGTCAACTTACATTGAGATATATTTATTATTGCACTTGCATCTTCCAAATATGATAGGAAAAAAAGTTTAAAAATTGGGTGTTTCAAAACATGGCATAGATTTTGATTATGTTAATGAGACTAAACCTGTCTTAATTAACTTTAATTAAAATTGTCTAATTGGTTGAATCAGTATGTGGATCTTGTGATTTCACTCATTTAACCCTTTAGCTACTACAGCTGTTGTGCAGTTTCACTACTGCTGAGTGCTATCATATTAGTTACTGAGACAACTGAGGCTGGTTGCTAGGCTGAATACTAGATCATCATCATGGCTGACTACAGAAACTGACAATAAAAACATGGTTATATTTATATTCATTATTTCATTAGTTTTTGCTGGATTTCAGTGAAATAAAAAAACAGCTTACCTTGTATAGTGTGTGTTATTTATATATTTCCACTTTATATACTCCTACATCTCATCATACAAGAAATCCCAGTCATGTAAACTATTTTGAATCCCACAAAATAAATCCACTATTTACATATGTACATATAAAAACATGAATGAAATCCACACTCTAATTACATGTTATTAAAGTTGAGAGAAGTACCTCTCAAAACAGTCATTATCCACACATAAATATTCTTGGCATTGTTTGCATCCTATGAAAACTTCATGTCTGCTCCCTTCCCTTACACACATCTTGCATCTCCCACGTTTCGGGAACCATCCTGGCCAGTGCCTTAAACCTTCGGTATCAACATTGGACAGAGTTTTTCTTTTCCTACTTCCCTGAAAGCCAGCAACCATCTGTTTGGCCAAGATCTTGTGATTTGGTGACTCTTTCATACAGATTAGGGCATTACATATCGCTGTATCAATGAGAAACCAAAAAAGGTATTTCCACCATTTCATTGCTTTATGGCAAGAACTGTATTGCATTCTGTTTTGGTCTGCAATATCCCCGACCTCAACCCCCTTTGTTTTTCGAATACTTGTCTGCAACTTTTGGGCAAGTTACTTTTCGTCAGCTGGTGTTTTCTTTTTGAGTTACACTGGATAGCAGTGTGGGATCCATGTTATTGAATAAAATATGGACAATTTTCTTGTCTTTCCAGGCAACACAGACCAAATCTCCTTTTGCATGATTTTCATATCCCCCTGGCTTTTTAAACCAGTGTTTTTTTTAAAGGTTCTGGCATTCCTTTCCTATTTCCTCGGACTGTACCACATCAGAAGAGTCCATCCCAATGTAAATCTTCAAATAATTGGGGATTTGAAAAGAAATTGTCCATATATATATATATATATATATATATATATATATATATATATATATATATATATATATATATGGTGGTTTTTGTTTTATTATTTTTCTGGTAAGGTCTTTCACCACTCTAGATCCTAATCCTTCTTCTGTCACTCTCCCTCTCTGTCCATCGGGCTTTCCAACATACACTTGAAATTCATGGATGTAGCCAGTTTGGGGATGGGCTCTTTCCCAGACTTTAATGCCAAATTTTGTGGGTTTGGCTGGCAGGTATTGCTTAAATGACAGTCTTCCTTTATAAGCAATCATGCCTTCATTAATTGACTGGTTTTTGGGAGGGTCGTAATTTTCCAGGCGTTTATGCAAGACTGTGTCATAGAAAGGTCTTATATGAAAAATCTTGTCATGTCCTGGTTGGCCTCTGGGTGGGTTGACGCTTGTGTCGTTGGCATGGAAATATTTCCCTATTTTTTCAAATCTTTTTCTTGTCATGATTTCTGGTATTCCTGGGATCCCAAAATATACAGATGTCATCCAGGCAATGGAATATTTGGGTATCTGCATAATACTCATGATGATGTATATTCCAAGATACGCCCACATCTCCGTGATGCTGGTTTCACACCATTTCAGGTCTTGCTTTGGATCCCCCATTTGCTTGGCATAATCGTTTGTTTCTTTCACAAGCTTTTCGACCATTCAGAAAAAAACTTGAGAAAAAAATCTTTCTCATTGCTT
>JAECUM010060249.1:0-16126 GCA_016617855.1 Megalonaias nervosa
GGTCTTATGTAATATTTATTTTAGGTACTCAAGTTCAACGGGTCTTTGGTGATCTCTATTTTAGGTACTCAGGTTCAACAGTTTTTATGTAATATCTATTTTAGGTACACAAGTTCAACAGGTATTATGTGATGTCTATTTTAGGTACTCAAGTTCAATAGGTCTTAAGTGATATCTATGTTAGGTACTCAAGTTCAATAGGTCTTAAGTGATATCTGTATTAGGTACTCAAGTTCAACAGGACTTATATTATATCTGTTAAAAACAGCACATCTATTACACAGTCTTTTTCGACTTGAAAAACATTGTTAACAAGTTATTTGAGAAAATAATAATTTTAAGCGAATAAAGTTACGAGTTAGATTAAATTTAAAAACAGGAGTCAGCAGCATTTTTCAGAATATAAAAGTAGTGAATGGGGATACTTTACGGACAATGGGAATTAGCATTACGGGACCCTGTTTTGTACTATACGGACAAGATTTATACGGACAAAATATCACCCTGGGACACTCTACGGACAATGGAAATTTTGTATAGCGACTAGCACACCATGAGTTAGTAGGACGTCACGGTACTGGACACTTGCAACAATGTAGCAAGTACTGTGACGTCATGCCACCTGTTTCATTTCTATACAAAGTTTGATGCATTCGCGTTCGTGTCAGTGGATAGTATAGTATGTTTTAAAAAAAATTTTAGGCAAGAAAGAATAAATATCTTTTCGAGGCAGTGGAGTGAGCCTGAAACGGGCCTTTGGTTTTTTCTTCTATTGTCTCCAGTTCTTCCACCAGCTTCTTAATTTTCCAATTATTCCTTTCTTCGTCTTTTTCTTTTCTTCGTCTGGAATCCAGTCTGGATGTCCCATGTCTCTAAATTTTTTCTGTATTTTCATCCAGTTAATGTTCAGTCTTTCAAAGTCCTCTTTCTTTTTTTGGTTTTCCTTCTCCTTTCTCTCTTTTGTCCATATCTCTTTTATTTTCTTCACCTCTTCTCCCATTACCTTTTTCATAATCTCTTCTCCTTTCTTTAAGACATCTAAGCCTTTTTTGACAGAAGGCCACTCGGTTAAATGGAATATGTCTTCCAAATAACATCTGACTTCTATAACAATATCAATCAACTGTTTCAAAGTTCCCACTCTTACATATTTAAGTTGTATGAAGCCTCTCAACTTCTCCGCTTCCTCCACTATCATCCCTTGTAATTCAAAACTGGCTACTTTCAGTCTGGTCACCAAGTCTTGGTTGCCTGGGAACCTCCATTCCTTTTCAAGCCTATCCAGTACGTATGATCCATCCATCATCCAATACCAACTGTCTTTTAATTGGTTAAATACTTCCATCTTGATAGGTGTTGACTAGTCAACGTGGGTAGCCAGACTGTTGTTGTTGTTGTTGTTTCAAGGATTAAAGTCGCCTATGCACTGAATGCTTTTGCGACTGTAGCCAGACTGAATTCGAATTTCGAATCAAAGGATTTAGGTCGCTTATGCAACGAGTGCTTTTACGACTGGTTAAAATCCAGGGCTGGAGCAGAGGCCCCTAGCGGGGCTCTCTAATAGCCCCTTCAGGGGCACACGGCCCAGGTTGGATGTCGCCCCTGGCTGGGCGACACTGCTCCCTAAAGAGGCACTTAGCCCTCCACACCAAAGAACGAGAATGCATAAAACACACCATATTTACTATCCTCACAAACGAACGCAAAGGCATAAAACACACCATATTTACTATCCACACCAACGGACGAGAATGCATAAAACACAACATATTTACTATCCACACCAACGTACGCGAAAGCATAAATCACACCATATTTACTATCCACACCAACAGACGAGAATGCATAAAACACACCACATTTACTATCCACACCAACGGACGAGAATGCATAAAACACAACATATTTACTATCCACACAAACGGACGAGAATGCATAAAACATACACACTATACTATCCACACGAACGGATCCGAATGCATAAAACACACCACATTTACTATCCACACCAACGGACGAGAATGCATAAAGCACAACATATTTACTATCCACACAAACGGACGAGAATGCATAAAAAACACCATATTTACTGTCACACAAACGAGCGAGAATGCATAAAACACACCATACCTATTATTCACACCAACGAACGCGATTGCATAAAACATACACACTATACTATCCTCACAAACGGACGCGAATGTATAAAACACACCATATTTATTATCCACACAAACGAGCGAGAATGCATAAAACACACCATACCTATTATCCACACCAACGAACGCGAATGCCTAAAACATACACACTATACTATCCTCACAAACGAATAAGAATGCATAAAACACACCATATTTACTATCCACACCAACGAATGAGAATGCATAAACACACAATACCTACTATCCACACAAATGAACGTGAATGCAAACAAACACACACACGCAAACACAAACACACACACACACACACACACACACACACAACAGTAAAGAAGTGAGTGTTTATAGTCACACTACTTCACATTTTCACAAATTGGCAAATTGAATAGTCTCTACTTTCTAGAGATCTGGTTAGCCCTGAGAAGGGCTGTATTTTGAATTTCAGATGCACCTGGTTAATGATGACATCTCCCAGGGCGGGCACCACACACACATAGCCGGCTCCAGTCATTCTCCCAATTAATGCGTATGGTTCCTAGCGCAGGCTGGGCTTGAGTGGCCTCATCATCCCAGTTTTCACTTTGAGGGATAGTGAAGACTTGTTCCCTCTGTCTTCTCCTATGCCAGACCCGGGGATGATGATGGCCCTGTGGCTCCCACTCTTGCCGCTGTCTCTCCAATTCCTCCAATGCTTCCTGCTCCCAGTTTTCTGTCTGGAGGACAGCGACTCTTGGTAGAGGTTGTGGCTGACGTTGTTGTTGTGGCTGTGGCTGTGGTTGAGGAGGCGGCACTGGTTGTGCAGGTGTCCTCACCTCAGCTTTCACCTCACACACAGGTTTCATGATGAGGTGAGGCAGGATTCCTCTTTTCTTTTCTTTCTCCTCTTCTTTCTTCTCTTTTCCTCCTCTTCTTTCAACCTTGCTTCTTCTGCAACGGCATCCATAGCCAGCTCGTCCAGGAGGCGTCTGGCATACTCCAGGTGCATTTGAAGTTCTAAAAGCTTAGCAATTCTGCTGCTCATCTTCAGTATTTACGAGTCAACGATGGGGAGCCAGACAGACGATCGCGTCGCTTTATATACTTGAAGTACGGACGTGAAGGTAAACATCCCTAACACCAAAACTTGCCATTACATCAAACGCGCGGACCTAAAAGAAACACTCACGTTGACTTTTTAACTTACAAACACAGACATGCACGATTCGGCAATACAGAGGAAAGGAAGGGTGAATTTTTTTACTGATAAAAGAAACGAAGTGCTTATAGACACACTTCTATTTTTAAAACATACAAACACAGAAATTTGTTTTGGCAATTGAATTAGTATGTCTTTTCTAGAGTATTGGGGTAGACCTGAAAAGGGCTGTTTTTTGTTGACGGGGAGTGATGGCAATCTTTTTTTACTGTCTAAGATTGCGTTCCCGTCTGGCGGCAGGCTTTCCTATACGATGCGGTCTGCTTCTGCGAAAAGAGAAGGAGAACTCTTTGGTGTCCACACGACAGTCCACAAAACCTCTGTCTGGTTCTTGCTGCTGCTGCTGTTGCTGCTGCTGTTGTTGTTGCTATTCTCTCTGCTTCTGAAGTCTGTACTTCTCTGTCCATTCTTCTTGTTCTTTCTTGATTTCTTCTCTGAAGACCTCTTCTACTAGGTCTTGGGCTATTGCTAACATCCTGACATTCTCTATCTCTTCAGGCTTCGGTATCAGATTTAGCCTGACACGATGTAAATTGACGTAAATTCTCCACACCACACCCACAAGGGTTGCGTTTGTAGATCTTGCAGAGAAGAACTGGGGGAAGGAGTGGTCACTGCAGTAGCTGAGGCTGTGTTGAAGGGTATGATGGTCACTTCTTTTTATAGTCGATGAGTTGCGAAGCGTCGATCCAAGAGTCAAAACTGCGAGGAATATCCTTTCCAACATACTTTGACTTCTTTGACACGTCGTTTTCCCACTTTACAAGTTCTTCGATCGAGAATGCTTTCTATCTCGTACACGTCGTCTTCATTTTTGGTCACACGTTGTAACTCGGGCAAGTAAAACGTTCCCTTCAACACTTCCTCGTTCATGTCTTCCAATTTATAGACAGGACGAAAACGGCCACGCACTCGTTCAGTGACACGAAACAATTCGTTGGTCCAGTTGGGTAAGTAACCTTTGTCGAAAGTGCGTTTGGTTTTGCCAATGCGTACCCAATCTCCTGATGCCAACACTCCACCTTTCTTGAGGACAGTCACTGTTGGGGACGTACCAAACAGGCGCTCGAAGACGGTCACTTCGTTGTCAGGAGTCACTTCTTGGGGGGCACGCCCAATGCTCCGATGGTAAGTTTGGTTGTACGATTGGACAAGGTGTGGCAAGACGTCGATGTACTTGAGAGTGTGTTGATCCGTAAACTATTTCCACATGCGTTCTTTCAAAGTGCGTTGAAAACATTCCACGATGCTGGCTTTGGTTTCGGGATTCTCGGTGGTGAAAAAATGAATGTCACGTTTCTTCAATTCTTTTTGGAAAGCTTGGTTCAGAAATTCGGTGCCTTTGTCAGTTTGCCATCGAAGCGGGTGACGTCCGCTTTGTTTCAACACCAGTTTGAGGGCTCGATTTGGAAGTCAATGGCACGACCCAAGCAAATTTGGAAAAGACGTCGATGACACAAAACAAATATTTGTAACCACGATTGTAGGTGGCCAAATGAGAGACAGCAGCTAAATCGGCGAGCCATTGATGATCGATGCCCTCCACTCGGGTGCGACTTCTGGAAAATTTTCGTCGAATGGGTTTGTGTAAGGTGTACGTGGCTTGTTCTTGTAACCAGCGTTGCACCTGAGGTAAACGAACACTTTTCAGTCGAGTTTTGGCAGCACGATACAATTTCTGAACTCCTCCGTAACCTGCAGGATGGGATGGATCGTAGTAAATGCTGGCTAACACCTTCTCCATTTTTTTAATAAGTGATCCACTCTTTGCTGATGGTACTCTGAAGTGGTTTAGAAACGGCTTTACGTGTCCGATGTGCCACGGGTGTAGAAGTCGAATGTTGTTTTGGTGGTAGTGGCGGTGGTGGTGGTAATGGAATGGCTTTGGTCTTCTTTTCTTTTTCACTTCTGCTTTCCCTTCTTTCTTTTTCATTTCTGTTGAAGGTGGAGTGGACATCATCTTTTTAACCCAAGCTTTAAGTTCTTCTCGTTGCGGTGTAGGGGAAGGGGTCAACAAGGACGCTGCAATCTTGCTAGGGATGGGAGCTGCTGACGGTGTTTGAAAGACTTCTCGTGCCTCTTCTTCCTCAGGCATCCGTTGGGCTGCATCTGTCTTGGCCACTGGAGGTGGTGGTGATGGACTTTTCATCAGAGTCTTAAAATCTTTCAGAGTGGGTAGAGCTGTTTCGTCTAAAGCTTTCTGGTGAAAGAGTTGCAGTCGTTGCAACAATTGACCGAACCGTTGCGATTTTTCCGTTTCAGACAAATCGCTGCGATCCATCAACGATTGCAGTTCGTGTTGTAACTGGGACATTTCGGTCAAATGAGGATTGGGAAGTAAATGCGGGGTTCGTTGTTCCTGCCAACGCTGATATTCCATCCATCGTTTGTAAGGCACTAAAGCCAGTTTTCGTCCTTCCATCGGATTTCAAGGATCACGTCTGAGATCTTTTGACTCCAAACTGTCCCTTTTATCTTCTTGGACCTTTTTATCTTCATCCTCCCAGGATGTTTCCCATTACTCCTTTCAGCAAGGGTCCTCCTATTGTTCCGATTACTCCTTTCAGCAACATGGGCAAAAAGGGTAAAATTCCTCCGCGTTGCACCAACATCTTTTTCTTTTGACCAATGGATATTTTTTTTGGACCATTTGGCGAAGAACGTGTCGATGTTTGGCTAAGCATTCTTTCTGGTGTTTAGACAAAGGTATTGTGCCTTTCAAGACATTCAGACAACATTCGCACACGGTATCGATGACATCTTTGGAGACAGTTTGAATGAGTTTTTTTCGCATGGGTGGAGGAGCTTTGGACAGGACGGACAACATGTCCCAATGTTTGGCTAAACGAGGTGGGAGTCCTTTCCTTTTCTTTCCTTTGGGGGTAGAAGAAGGCTGTCTTTTTTGAGGTGACATTTTTCTCGGTTGGTTCGTTGTATCCGTGGCAAATAGTAGAAAATACACTAACGGCGATGACTTGTCACATGGTCATTTATCCTTTTATGGGGACTATCGCTTCGTCATAAAGGTGACGATGTGTTTTCGAAAATAGCCAAAGAATCCTCCTTTTTAGTGGCTCCTCTTTTTCTTTGGACGAGTGTGTCTTTTCTGTGGGTGACGTCGATGTTTGGCTAAGCGCTTTTTAGGATGACGTAACTGTTTTTTTCGTTTTCCTTTTCCTTTTTGGACCGAAGAAGGAACACGATGGTAAAGGTGTGCACTTCTTGGAGGGGACATCTTTGGGTGTTCAGCAGCACAAAATCACTGATCCGTATTGTTTGCCTCAGGTCTTTTTCATACTGGAATGCGTCGCCACTGATTGTCTTTACGTCGTATCAACGTGATGACAGGCAACACACGTCGTGGAGGAGTTCGCAACAGACTAAATCGGGACAGTTCTTTCTTGGACAAATCCAGTAAACTCTGTAACACACCCGCTCTCTCTTAGACTTTAATTTTGGGGGCAGGTACTTTGTGAGCAGCGGTCAATGTCGCTAAAGAGGAAGAGGGTGTCACCGCTGGAGGAGAAGTTTTTGGAGACGCTCTCTTGCGGGTAGAAGCTGTTTTCTGTGGACTTTTCTTTTTCTTTTTCTGAGGCTGTGACCTGGTCTTGACACCGTTGCTCTTTTTCTTTTTCTTCTGGGTACGTTTGGGTGTGGCTTTTTTCTTGCGGACGACTTTGGGAGCATTAGGATCCCATTTTAAGAGGGAACAAATGATGACACCTCCTAGAGAACCGCTTCCTCCAGGTTTCAAAATTATTTGCTTTTTGGTTTGAGTGCCAATGCGAGGATCGGTTAGCTGCGTCAAGGCTACTTTGTTTCTCTCAAAAAAACGTTTGGTTTGATGTGGAATCTGAATGATGCCTTGCAGTAATTGACGTGCTGTCACCGTAAACCATCGTAAGACTTCTTTGAGACTAGCTTCTAAGACACAAGCACGTATTTGTGGAATTTTTTCGCGACTGATACCGTACAAAGCACGAATCAATTTGATGGGAAGATGAGCCTGAAGGGACGTCATGTTGACGATGTGTGAGACAGAGCCAAAGTGACCGAGGTCTTTATAGACTTTTTTTGGTGATTGTGATTGTTGTTATGTCGACGAAGGGGACGTGTACACGACAGGTCCTCCGTCTTGGCACCAGTGGTGAAATAGATGGGTACGAAATCGCAAATAATCGGGAGTGGTGGGTTTTAAATCCACGAGTAAATAAGCGTGTGGGGTTTGAGTGGCATCGTCGTACGCATGAGTCAGCCAAGGCGTTCTTAACACTTGCACTTGCAAGGCTAACACTTGCACCTGCGATTTATCTCTAGGGCTTTTAAAGAACACCACGTAATGAGCATTGAGACTGATGGTGCGATGGGCTTTACTTTGTTGAATCAAATTTTGGGTGATGTAAATGACATTGGCATTACGATGATGCCCTTTGCGCGTAAACCAGAGTTTAATTTCTTCTTTGTCTTCTCCTAACATGTCGTCAAAAATAACCAAATGAGTTTGACTAGGGTCAGACACGATTCCGTCGTCCTCGCCAGGAATGCCTTCCACAAAGACGATGGAATCACCTTGACTTTCTCGCAGAAGGCTGTAAGCCGATTGCCACTCTTTGTAACACCACACGATACGTTGAGGTGGACGATCGATCAAATGATGTTTATGTTCGATCAAACGTTTGACAAATTCGGTTTTGCCGGAACCGCTCGGTCCGGCAATGAACATGTTAAAGGGATGGCGAAGATACAAGGCCTCCCAACTAGTCCGATGTACGTGTTCGTCAATGACTTTGACAGTGGCGGTAGCCATAGTAGTGTAAGGAATGTCACTTTTGACACGAAGACAGACAAGACAAGAGTTTTTATACTTTTTTCAGGACACATGTATTGCCATCTTTAAAAATGAACAACACGAAAGACATAAATACATAAAAGCCAGATGGTTAAGTACATGAATAAAAGACACATCAAAACGATCATAGTGGAATATAAACAAGTCTCTGTACAACATTTGTGGTGATCAAGAGGTGAAATAGTAGGGGTAGTGTGTAATGTTCTTAGAGTCACACAAGAGTCCTCCCGGAATGGCCTTTCGGGGATGTCGATAACGGTTCTGTCCTGAAGAGAGTGGTTTTCCTCGCTCACGACTTCTCCTTCTTCTTCTGGCACTGTCACTAACACTGGTTTAAAAGTTACTTTTTTCACTGAACGTTTTAATTTTTTAGGATTACAAATCTTGGGCATAGTGTGCCACTTCTTTTGTCCAAGCCTCGAAACCCCAACTTTTTCAGTCACGTACATCTTTCCATTGAGGGTGTACGTCAGAAGCTACACACACATCGTCGTACACATCTTCAGTACCTAAAAGTTGAAGAATCTTGTTTTCCCGTAGAGGTCGAGAAGTATCAAGATGAAAGCACAAAGCTTTGAGCAGAATGAGTCTTTCGTGTACATTTAAAGGGACTACTTTCATGTTTTGGGTGGTATGTACTGTTCGTAAAGAGTCCACCAAGAATCGGCTGGTAAACGAAATCCCAGAAAGCAAGTCACTAAGACACACACTACACGGCGACCCCAATTCAATGGACACACTTCTCGTAATAGGCGATCGTAATCCTCCACCGTTTGAATAGTGTCATTGATTTCCTTCCACGGAATCTGTTTTATCACAATGATAAAGGTCGTGGCATGGTAGTCCGTTTTTATACCCTCTTTGGTGTAAGGTAATAAGTGTACTTTTTGAACAGCCTCGATTTTATTTTAGTACCGTACCAAAAAAGTTTAGTCACTAACTCACACACCACAAGTCGTACAGAAGTTTCCTCTTGAACTAGAAAGAATTGTTCTTGTAAAGATTTCTTGGAATCCTCTAACTCGTCCGTTGGAATTCGGTGTATTAGGATCACCTTGTAAGTTGAATGAGTGGCATCCAAAAATTTATCAATTTCACGCGATTCATCAATGTCTGACCACTGACACACTTTCATCAGAATCAGTCCTCTTACAGCATTTAGGTAATAGTGGTTCAAACATCGGTGGCGTAACGGATGCAATGGTTCTTTGCGTTTCAGTTGCATTTTGACCAACTCGCGGTAAATGCGTTCTCTCAACTCCACAGGCAAGCCACGAACGTTCTCTTGTAAAGTATCCATGACCATGTCAGTCAAACACTTCTCCTGGAGCGAAAGTAACGGACAAAGTGAGTAATTTCTGACCACTGCCATTCCAGGAATCGGTCAAGAATGTCAATAAAATCTTCAAATGTAAATGGTCTAAAGCGGAATATTAGGAAGAACGCACCCTTGATCCAGAGAAATCTGACTTGTTTGTTGACTTTTGTCAATTTCCTCTTGTGAATTTCTCGACATAAAAGTTCTACAGTCACAAATTGAGATTTGGCTCTGGCAAGTCCCAGCCAAATGTCCTTGTAGATCTTCTCTTGCAATTCGTTTGGTAATGTTTGAAGATTATTTTTCCAATGGGGTTTAAATACTTGTCTAGGGGTTGTCCAACGTTTGACTCCTAGCCACGTAGCTGGTTTCTTACATGACATGGTATGCCCACTTCAATGACGAGGTCCCACTAAAGGTAGATAGTGACAATCTGGAGACCATCGAGCATGTTCCAGGTAAGCGCAATATGGTGAAATATGTAGGAGTTTGCTCAGTTTTGCATGACATCCGTAGGGTGGTAGCCGCATGGTTTCATAATGATGACATCCACCATGAAAACCAGTAAAGTGAAAAGACGTACGATGACGAGTGGCATCACTTTCGCATCCGTCAGGTTTGACACGCACAGCATCACTTTCCATGGTAGGTATGATAGTAGTTATAGCAAAGTTCCCATGATGTGGCACTGAATCGCTAAGGTCATAGCGTACGGCATCCCTGCCATCGCAAGGCACAGCATCGCACTCGAGTTTGCTCTTGCTTGATACTTGCTGTTTGAAAGGATTTATATTTCTCGCTTGGCAATGGTAGTGACAATAAACTATAGGTCTTGGACGTTGTCCTTTTTTTATATGCTGGCCAATATCAGCGTGTCCGTACGGTAAAGTGAAGTGGTTGGGAAGCCGTACTCGCTTCTGGTACACGATTGGATAGACTTTTTCCAAGGGTCGACTGACGATTTGGTGTGTGGGTAAACGTACAATCTTGTGCGGTTCGTGGGTGGTCACTTTAAAATTTTCATCCTCTCCCGGCTGCAAGGCTTCTTTCAAGACGCCAAAGTTCACCAGTCGACTGGTGCGATAATTGAGAGTCAATCCTTTCACTTTACACTCCGTGTGTACTTCTCCTTGAGGGTTACGGTATTCGTAGCCGTAATTTTTGGGACCGCCACTTGCAAAACTTAGAATCTTGTCGTCGGGATGCTCGTCCGTCCAGGCTCCTAAACGGTCTCCTTCGATGACAGGGTGAGGTTGACCCAGACGATCGATGTAGATGCAACTGTCCCTGTCAAAATACAGCACACGATCTCCTAACAGTTCTAAAGCTTCGTACAGTTTTAAACGAGCATGGGCTGTCACGTAAGCCGCAAGGATGACATTTCCAAATTCGTCGGCTTCTACAAAGTCCAGTTCTTCGTAATTGACTGAGATCAAGTCCTCACGAACGACGTCCACGTCTTTCATGTATTTGGTTTTGTCGTGAATCATCTGGAAGTAGCGAGAAGGTTCTGTCAAATACTCCGTTTTGGGTAAACACGGTCGTTGTGCCATTTTACCCCACAAGCGATTTAACATCACTTTGGCAAACGATCGCCTTCCTTCGTTTTTCTCGACGTGGTCTAATGTGATGCCTTCCTGCTCCCGGTATTTGTCTTTGAATTTTTTTTGGTCTTCTGGAGTGTCGCACCAGGAAGGATAGCCGCTGCCTTCTTGTTTCAGTTTCAAAAAAGTATTCACGTAGTCTGCGAAAATGCCTTTTTGAGTCTCGTCGCCCTTGTGGTATTTTTCTGTCTTGGGAAAGTGGTAAATTTCGTACACTTCTAACAGTTGGTATCCCAGGTCCAGAGCTTTGAACAATTCCACGCTGACCCACGTTACCGTCAAGGCGCGTTCTTCCTGAGTGTGCTGACACGGTTGGTCTTGGTTGCACGTTTCGGCACAAGTACGGAACAAGGAAAACATCTTTTTCCCTTGGCAATGTTGAGGTAAAACGGGATGGTACAAGTACGTAAGCGGCAAGACTTTACATTTGATCAATCCTTCGTATTGGCGAATGTTGTCCACGTCGATGTGTTCCGTCAGCAATTGCGGGTGCCCTGCGGGAAATTGACAGTATTTGCACACGTACGGATACAGCGAACACACGTCCAAGTATTTGATTTCTTCTCCTTTCTCTTCGTCGGCTTGGTACAGCAAACAGGTGACATTCGTCCGTCCTCCGTACAAACTGTCCCTTGGGTTCAATGGGTCCACCAGCTTCTAACTTTCCACGATAAACTTAATCTCGGGATCGGTTTTCAAACGGTGATTGTACTCGTGTTCCCACATTTCTACCACTTGGTATCCTTGCTCTTCTAACTTCAATCGTCGCTGACAAGTGGCCTGGTACAAGTCTTCCATGGTCCGTTGTAAAAACTGATTTTTAGTGTCACGTTGAGGGTAGCAGATGGGACATCCGTGAAATAAGCACCAGTTAAACTCGTACACGATCTTGGGGTTTTCTAAGTCCCAGCCATCCACCGAATACCTTCCGATGGCTTTTTCGCCTCCTCCGTTGCGGGCGTGTTGGATCCATTTGTCTTCCTTCTCACACAAGTAATGTAACCAGCGTAGGGCTTTGACGGAGTATTGACGTTTGACAAAGTTCGTCGTTTGAGGACTGATGACAGCTAGGGTGTTTTTGTGCATGAATCGTTGTTGGTACACTAAGGAACACGCTTTGGCAATGGTACGGGCTTCATTCAAACGATCGATCCCTCCGTGCTCCATGAACAGTTCTCGGAATTTTCCACAGCAACGCCGTAAAATGTCAACGTCGGAACGACAATATTTTAACATTTCTTCCTGAAAGTCGACGGGGTCCGAGGCGTGAGTCTGGTACTATGCGTAGAAAGCTTCTCGTTGTTCGGTACGCATGTTGTCGGGGACGTAGTAGTGAGCCTCAGGCAAATGGGGTAGAACGGTATGTTGATTAGCTTCGGTATTGAAAAAGTGTGGAAAATAGCCTTTGACCATTTCTGTCATTCCAAACGTTTTAGGCATGCGGCTCAAAGGCATGGCCAAGTAACTCATCGAATCTTTAAACTGCACTTGACCCACTTGCATGGAAATGATTTTGGCTCCGTTCAAAGTCACTTTAGAACGTTCGGTACTTTGTTCCGTATAGTATCTGAGTAGAAATTGCCCATCGTATCCCGAGAAATTGTGAGCCATCACCGTGGCATAGCGATGACAATCTCCGTAACGTTCGATGTCTTCTTGGCTCCACGTTTCGTCGATAGGGTCTAAGATCCATTGGGCAAAATCGGTCAGCGTGTTCAGTCCCCGAAAGATTTTTTTCACGTCCTCCAGGAATCTTGCTACAGTGAGGGTAATGACTACAGATAGGCTCTTGGATACATTTCTCGCACGCTGGGTGAGCCACGCAGAAATTAGGAATGTGAATGCCAGTCTCTTTCTTGCATTCGAAATCGAAAAAGATGAAATTGCCATTCTTCTGGTTATCTTCTTCCTCTTCGTGTTTGGAATGGTATTTTTGAATGTAGCATTAGTGTTCCAAGTCCACGATTTGGTGACAAATGTGACATCGCTTTTTTCCTGAACATATGTGTGCCTTGGCACTGTTGGTACGTATGCCTTGTCCACATGTAGGGCACAATCTCAGGAGTTGACAAGCACTTTTCTGCTGTGAATCTTGCGTCTTTAGATGTTGTTTTATAACAGGTTGAACTGACAAACGTGCGCTGACAAGCAGAGCAATGCACTCGTTCTTGTCCTTGGTCCAGACAGGGCTTAGAGGCTAAACATCCCTCACATTTCGATCCGCAATGCTTGTGTTGCTCTCGATTGTTATAGCCATAGTCACATTTCTCACAGTAATAACCGTATACCAGGAAACCGGTGATACTGGTAATGGCATCAAAATGTTCATCGTGATGACAGACGTGAATGTATTTTCCGTCTTTGAAATTTTTGCCTCGAAACAACAGAGGGCCGCGCACTTCTTGAGGGTAAACTTTGAAGGTGTACCGTGGAGCCAAGACGTCTTGCAACTTTTGCATTTCAGGAATGCCACAGGGTGTGTCTTTGGAAAGGCCAGCTTGCTGTAACAGGAGTTCTGCTTCTCTTTGTTGTTTGGCTCGGGTAGATTTTTGAATAGTTTTCCAGGCTCTTTTCCATTCTGCCGTGTCGTTCTTCTCGGCATACGTTCGTCCCACCACGATGGCACGGGCTAAACACATCTTGTCTTGAGGGTTGTTAATTCGGACGAGGCTCTTTTTGGTGCTGCGAAGGTCGTCTACCAATAACACCTTTTTGCGTCCGGTCCCTTGGGGAAGAGAAACGTGGGTCATGAACAGTGTCGCTTTTCCATCGGTGATGTGAAGCATGTCGTTGGATTGCTGCACGTGTTGAATCTTGTCGATGACTTTGGAAGGCGTCAATTCTGCTGGACTGCTAAACTCGATCCAAACAGGGGACTTCAAACTGTCGTGATGAATGGAAAGTCTCAAGCGATCGTCTTCTTTGGCTTCACATTGCCGTTTCAGTGTGGTTAACAAAGAATCCCACACATCGGTGATGAACCCTTCTGCTTTCTCCAACGGTACGTCGGACTTGAAATCTTTAAACTTCACTGCGTACGTGTAGGCCATAGTTCTAAATTTTCTGGAGGAGCGTTTGTCTGTTTCTCGAATGTGGTACTACTTTTCAGGGTTTACTGGTGGTGATGGACTTTGACTTGGTGTAGACTCTCCGGGCCTAGATTCTGGCTAACTCATCTCATCTTCAAAATCGCTGGCATGAATTTGAGCCAAGACTTCAGCTACTGTGAGAGGCGATAAATCACGTTTCTGCCTCTTACTTTCTTCTCCTTTCTTTACGAAATGATGCGATCGTTTCATCTTGACTGCAAAATGTCAAATGATTACAGTTGAAACGCCATAGACCCCTATATATCCATGTCAGGCTCAGTGTATATATAAAGGGCTGGTGCCTTCCCTCTCAGTATTCATTTCTTTCTCAAGCCGATCAGCACGATGAAAAAACCCACACAAATCGAACTTCTGATTAGAGCTTTGCGAGGTGTCATACGAAAGTTTTCTTCAGACAAGCCGACGGACTACTCTCCCTCCTTTCTAGATAAAAGTCAAGATGCTTGCTATATCTGTCAGAAGAAAGGGCATTGGGCTACAGAATGTCCAGACCGTCAAAAAAGAAAGACCAGTGTCAGAAGAGACAAAAGTCAAGATACCTGTTATCATTGTCAAGAGAAAGGACATTGGTCTTCAGATTGCCCTAAGAAACAACAGGAGGAGGAGGAGGAGGAAGAGGTACCCTCGGCAAAGGAAGAACCCCGACACGTTCAGAAAGAGAAGACAGAAAAGAAAAGAAGACGAGAAAAAAGTGAGGAAGAAGAGGAGGAAAAAACTGTGAAAGTGAAGAAAATCAGAAAACAGAGAGAGTGAAAGAAGAAGAAAGACATAGAAGAAGTTTATGAACTTTTTTTAAAAAGTGTTGTGTTGTTGTGATATTGGATTGTAAAAATTTGTACCAGAATAGACCAGACTGAAAAAACGTAAGTGTCTCTTGGTTTTGATTTTTTTAGAATAATAAGGGTCTACACTTATGCACTCACACACGTACGTCTTGGAGCAAACAACGGATTTTGAGTTTTAATTGATATTGGCAAAATGAATATTATCTCTTTTCAAAAGAAGTGAGTGGCCCTGAAAGAGCCTTTGGGTGTTTGTTTTTTTTCAAAAATCAAACTTAGGAACGAGAAGCAATCAACTTTGACTGCCTAAAGCCTTTGCCACGGCCAAGGCCTACTTCTGGACTTGCTCCTGTCAATGATTTGGTAGAAATCACTAGGGGTGGTATCTCCGGTGTAGCAACAGGGTTAGACTGTTTGGCTCGGGAAGGTCCTTTTCACTTGGGTAGTAATAAAGAGGTCTGATACATTTGTTTCAGACTTCTTAACTCTGCCAAAATGTCCAAAAGTACCGTTACCGTTTGAGGTTCACTGTTCTCCTTCTCTCCTAGACCTTGTTTCTTCTCTGCTGCTTCTTCCTGTCGTTTCCTTCTTGCCTCTTCTTCTTCTCGCTGTTGCTGTTCAAGGAGAAATGCTTGTTCTGCCTCTTTCTGCTGTTGTAAAAATTTCTCCAATTCTTCTTTCTGTCTCTGTTTAAAATCCTCGACGTGTGGTAAAGAAGGTGGTGAAGGTACTGGTGGTACCGGAACAAATTCTTGCGAAGAGAGAAAATCTACTAAATCCCAGTTGAAATCGGTCTCTTCTGGAAGTAGCGCTGTGTTAACTTTGGTAGCTGCTGCTATGCAATCGCTTCTCGTCTCCACAGCCGGTGCACCCCAATTCATCGTCTTCTTAGTTTCAGTCATGTTTCACAAAACAATGTCGAATCGATTCACTGCGCACAGACGCTAGCACACCTCTATAGGGAATGTGGCGTCACAGGTAGCTCTCTTCGGATTGGAAGACAGACTCCGCGAAGTGACTGAATTTTGTAACGCGTGTTGGGATTGGTGAACAATTTCAATCCGTTTCGATCCGGTCTTCCACTATAAATAAACGCAGTTCACTTC
>JAECUM010060254.1:0-12591 GCA_016617855.1 Megalonaias nervosa
AAGACTGGTTAATAAGGAAAGTTAAAATGTAGTAACAGTGTATCCATAGGGGTGAAAGCTGAGAGTCAATAATCCCCTTGGTGTCAGAATTGGGGGTCAGGCTGAGTAAAAAACAAACTTTGGTATCAAACCTGGAGATCTAATTAAAAGTTTGAGGGGCCTGAAGCATAAATGAGGGTAAAGGGAAACACTGAGTAAATATAATCTTCTTAGAGCTAATCATAGCTTTAATGAAAAGAAAAAGAGACAATTTAGTGATGTAATTTCAGTGCTTTTACAGACCTGAGTTTGGAAAATGCATTACTGAAATTAGCATAGACTCTTTAGCACAAAATTGAAAATACATGTTTCAAACACATGTAGATCCAAGAAATGCTACAGCCCATATTGTTTCCTCTACACAGAAGCTGTCATCAAGGATGTGTCTGTACTGATAAATATAGGTTTGCTGATGAGTGCTAAAATAATTAAGTGATTGAATTTTTAATATCATGGTGTTTGCATAGCTTTAATATGGGAACTGAATTAGCACTATGAGTCCTATAGAGAAAATGAGCCATACAGTGGTTCCACATATGCATGTACAATTAATATTACCATTGATGCAAAATTATGGTTCTATTTGTGGATAACAAGCAAGATGAATGCCTTTTGTAAACTTTTGAGTTACTTCAGTGGGATATTAAACTCACTTTCAGATATGTTGCCATGAAAGGAGAGGGGTGAAGTGTAAATTTTATTATGTTGTAATACTTGCACATGTAGATGATCACCTTGTCCTTTTACTCATTCACTGCATAATATGACAAGACTGGTAATATATTGAAATGGAATTCAGTGATTTCTTTCTGACATGGAGGTGTATTTCATGTATTTCATAACATCAGTTACTAATATAGGTGAATACAATAACCTGTACCTAAATCTTAATGTGCATGCTCCATTTGCCCGTACCACAGTAACTCTAGTGTTGAGTGGACATCATTATACCTCTGTTCTACCACTGACCTTGGTTTGAATATGGGAGTAATTAGCCAAGGTCATTGTGCGTACTCTGTATCCCCAACAAGCCACTCATTTCCATGGTCCTCCATGCGTTCACTCAAACCATCAAAAAATAATTCATGCACAGATCCAGGCCATTTACAAACTAAGCTGACAAATTTGAAGCATATATATATATATATATATATATATATATATATATATATATATATATATATATATATATATATATGACATAAATACCCAAACAAGCCAGCTTATGTCAGTAATGTCCATCAGTCAGTTGCCTCCTGCAAATTTTATAATAGTTGTTGACTTTAGTACATGACCAAATCTTGTGAATGCAACTAGTTCCATATTCTTCTTAATGCATCAATGTGTTAATTGGTAAATGTTATGCTCATCATCTTAAGATATGAAAAGAAACAAATAACTTCTTGCTACAGAAACTGTAAATCTTTTAGTTCTTGACCTTGTAGATTAATGCAGTCTTAAATAAATTGACACCATTTTTTGAGTGCAAATAAGTCCTGCAGCTTATCATAGATATCAATGAAATTTTGTTAGTACTGTAGACACCACCTGAATATTATCATGTTCATTGATTATTATGATTATTAATACAGTATTAATGAATGGAATAAATAATTTATCATTTTTTATTTACTTGCCTGATTTATTTACCATTTCATAGATTTCTATTCCATTTAGAGCAGCTGTAACTTACTGTTATTTCTGCAAAGTATTCATTTGTACATGTATGTATGTATGTGTGTGTGTTGTGATAGAAAGAGATAGTGTGTAGTTGTATCTATGTATATATTACAGTTGTGGTGATATAGAAATAAATACCTTTAGATTTAGTCCTCATAATATCTTGTTATGTATATTTAATTATATTGTTTGTTGGCTTTTCTAAAGGATTACATGTTATATACATCTTAATTTTTACTTGACCTTGCCCAAAGTCAAGTTCATGGTGTACCCGACCAGTGACATTTCTTTTGTAAACAAGATAATATATAACTAATATTTCTCTAAAAGTATAGGTTAAATATTCAGATCATTATATTTGGAGGTAAACATGCTTGTTTGAATCCGAGTCTAGGACATGGTTTTTCACTTGGAAATTCCTAAACTTGTTGAAAACTTTAAATGTTTTAGAGAGGAGGCTGACCTGCATCCTGGCTCTATTATTGTGTCATGACATTTTATGTAATGTTGTTTACTTGAAAACAATTACTCATTCTTGCCTTAAGATCTGAAGCAAAATCAGACTTATTGTTGTATTCAGTTTTTATTTTTGTTGGAATTATTATTCACTGTGCTCAATATTATTATTAGACTAAAACATTAATTTGGAATTATAGGGACTATAGGCACATCAACACATTCAATACTGGAACTTATTTAGAACAGCACTGGAATTCGATTGGAACTTCGTATGTTTGGACTTGTGATAGAACTTTAAGGACTATTTGGGATTTAATTCACAATACTGGAAGTTCTTTTCAAATTTTCACTTTGCATTCTAGGGAAATAAATCATTTGTTGAATTTTACACAACTGATGGTTTTTGCTCTTTTCTGTTGCTTAATGTAAGACCATAGAGTCATAACAATATTTTCATGAAACACATATATTAATTTTATTAAGAATGAAACATCAGGATATTTTTGGTATATACACTGCTATTATTTGCAACCATATATGTTTATGGTAAGAGATTGATAGGTTTTTGACTGTTTCGAACCAATCACTCATGGCAAAATGCCAATAAGTAGTCATCTAACCTGGACTGATCTTAAATTGAGTTGTCAATGCCCCATTGGAATATCTGCTGCATGATACCTTATTGACATTTCCCCTCTGATAGACACTATCAGCAGAGCTGGGAAAACTCTCCATGGTGTTGATTGTAGTGGTCAATGGGCCCATATCTGCTATATGATTGACATTAGCCCCTCTAATGGACACAGTCAGTAGAGATGGGGTAACCAAGCTTGGTGTTGATTTGAGTGGTCAGTGGGCCGTTGTGATGTCTACTATACATTTTCTCTAAGATACACATTGACAACAGAGATGGGGTAACCAAGCCTGGTGTTGATTTGAGTGGTCTGTGGGCCATTGTGATATCTACTATACATTTGCCCTATGCTACACACTGACAATTGAGATGGGGTAACCAAGCCTGGTGTTGATTTGAGTGGTCAGTGGACCACTTTGATGTCTACTATACATTTGCCCTATGCTACACATGTCTATGAAATTGCAATAACTTTTTTTTTATAAAATGGATGAAATTTTCTGGGCAATTGCAAAAAACAGTCTACAGTGTAAACTATTAACATTAACCTTTTATTACATGCAAAAATTCATTTTTATGATAACCAAAGTGGAAAAAAATATATCGCTGAAATAATAGAATTAAATTGGTATAAAACAATAAATACTAATGTATATGAGAGCCACATGTTTATACTTCCCCCTTGATCGAGCCTCTAAAAGTTCAAGAGGTATACTTATCGGTAGCTAGAATTGGGTTACAGCCCACATTTGCCAGTGTCTTAATGAACAATTTTAAATGTTTATTAAATGCTGGTAAACCAAATCCCACTTAACCCAGAAAAAAAAAATCATTTGGACGTTTGTTGTAAGGTTAGTAATTTGGTTGTAAGCACTGGAGTCGGACGTTTATCAATAAAACACGAAAGATACAAAAAATATTACCTATACTTAAATGTGTGACAACACGAAATAACCTTATCTATAGTACAATTTATATTTTTAGTACATACGAAGTTATTTGGTGTTGTCGCAAATTTTAGTAGTTATTTTTTATGGCGGGGGGGGGGGTAATGAAACTTCAGACTCGTTGAGATAATAAACTGTCAGCGGTCTTCAACTTGCTATTTATTACTTTGATACTTACCATACATCTGTATGCATCGTAGTGACATATATTTATGTTTTGCAATACAGGGGAAGATGTATTTGGTCCTTTGTTATAAAATTAAATCACTGCATTGGAAAAAGAATATTGGGAGGAGAGACTACATTGTCAGTCACAAGACGTACCGTTGTAAAGACTTAATAATATACAGCGTTAAATGAAAAGCTAATTAAAAAGCAATTCGGCATGCTTTTTGTATGTTACTAATTGTATCTTTTAAATAGTTTTAAGTTCGTGTTCTATTTCACACACACACACACACACACACACACACACACACACACACTGCATAATAGTATTCTTTCAACACCAAAATAATACCCCACTTAACCCCCTGCCAGCTAGCCGATTCTCATTGGGCAAGTAAATGCTATTTTTAGCAGGGTATTTACGAGTGGCATATTTAAATTTAAGAGGCAAAATACAAACCTGAATATGTGCGGGCATAAGATGAGATCTCGGTGTTGGTCTCTGTATATCATCTCACACCAAATCTGTCAGTTGCAGAAAAATGTCGCTTGGAAAGCGATATCTTGATGTTAAACTGCGAGCATACAAAGTATTCAGGACGTGGTCAGTGATACACTAGGGCATCGATAAACGGTGACAGAATGCCAGTTGGTAATAAGGCAATTGACCTTGCTCGTTCCAGCAACAAAAACAGTTCAATCCGCTCGACGGGAGTTGGGTGTAAATGGGTGTGGATCAGTGTAGATGGGTGTGGATGGGTGAAAGCAGTTAATCTTCAATGAAATTCCTTCCAGTCGAGTGGAAGATATGCAGTCTTCAATCGCGTTAGTTCATAGAAGCCGGGCTAGTCATGAAGATCACGGACTAAGGATGATAGAAGAAAGTTCAGAATAGACAACAAGATGAAGAAAAAACTAAACAAGAGTCCGTCGAAAGGACTGACACTTTACAGGGCGAACATAATTTCAGGAATTCAAGATAAGGCCATTTCTTCCTTTAACTGTCGAGTGTTGAAATCATCTCTGATATTCTTCAGCGATGACATGTTTTTCAAATTAACTGCTATAGTACCCATATTGAATGTCAGCTTGGCACCATTTTTATTAGGGACAAAGTTGACATCATTAGAAGTCTTTTAGTAAACTCTCATATCATATTGATCATCCATTCAAGCGGAGTAGCGAGTCGTCATGGCTACCACATTGGATGTACGACTGACACCATTTTCAATTAGGACCAGCTAGGCATCATAAAAAGTCTATTGCCGAAACCCCCATGTTGAAATAGCCATCCAGTTGGAAATGAGTAGCGATAATCCCCATGTTGAAATGGCCACCCAGTTGGAGATGAGTAGTGATAACCCCCATGTTGAAATAGCCATCCAGCTGGAAATGAGTAGTGATAGCAATATTTTCAAGATACAAGTTCCATTCAGGAGTAGCAATAACACGATTTTTAAAATGGCTGCTCTGACGGCCACGCTAGATTGCTGACTGGGGACTCGGAGCTTTACATCTATCTTTCACTAATTTAACTAACAACCAAAATCGAGCCTGGGTGGGACTTCGACAATAGTTTAAATAAAACATTGGGAGCACCCCACCCCCAACCGCCATAACAACCAATCTCTCCACAGTCGCGGCATCGTCCATGATCTGAATTAGACATAATATTATCTTTACGACCTAAAGTATTAGTTATTAGGAAGTATTAGTGAACAGTTGTGAGATATTTTCCATTCTGTGTGTTTTGAATTTTTATGATTTCAACTTCTTTATGTTATATTTTGATATTTGCATGCTTGGTAGATTTCAATTACTTGCAGTAATTGTGAAGCAAATATCGGGCAAAATATCTTACCTGAGCGAAGTTAGTTATTATCAACAGGTAAGTATTGGGTTATGAACGTGTAACATCTGTCAATTGTTTAGTAAATCGAGACAAGGTATCACTTACTGGTAGTATCAGCAGAAAATGGCTACAGAAAGACAGATGATTAAAGAGTATCGCGCCATGGGAGCCGAAGATCTAGGGTACGAGGGAGATCGCGTAGCAGTGTTCGTCGAGAAGAGAATCAAAGAATAGAAGGCGAAAAAGCAGCCGAAAGGGAGCTGACCAGGATATCAGCGGACAGGGAGACACAGACGGAGCTGGCCAAGATATCAGCGGACAGAGAGACACGGATGGAGCTGGCCAGGCTATCAGCGACCGTGAAAGAAAGAGAGCTCGCTCACGCTCTCGAAATAGAGAAATTAAGAGTAGAAGCTAGGACCACCGATAGGGACGACTCCAGTAAGAGTTCTGGAGGGAGCGTACGACCGATTATCAACCACCGAATGGCACATATAAGTATAGCCTGATTCAACGACAAAGAAAGAAGAGTCCATTGACTATTTCATTGTGCAATTTGAGAAACTCGCGTGCGTTCATAAAATTCCCGAGCAACATTGGGCGATTAACATCTCGGCCTTTTTGCAAGGTGCAGCTCGCGAAGTTTACCATAACTTAGCCGCAGAAGAAGCAGACGACTACAACGCGCTCAAAAAGGCCCTTCTTTACGATTATCGGCTGACCGCCGAAACTTACCGTAAACTTTTTCGGGACTCGACGATAAAGGCAACGGAAACCCACTCTCAGTTCCACACCCGTGTTCGAGGGTTATTCGAGAAGTGGATAAAGATGGCAGAAGTCGAACGATCGTACGAGGGTTACGCGAGGTTATACTCTAGGAGCATGTCCTGAGTACTTACCGTCGCGAGTTGACAGTATTCCTAGCGGAGAGAGAGCTCAGGACTCTCGAAGAGATCGCCAGCATGGCGGAGAGATACGAGCAGGCACAGTCGAACAATGGAGGTTCCGGGGGTACAGACCGACCCACACCCACTGAGTCGCGCCGTGTGGTTGAGGGAGAGCCGGCTGTTCGTAACCGTCAGGGCGACGGGAAGGTCGGAGGGGGATCTACAGGTAAGGATGCCACCCATAGACCAGGACAGGCCTCACCCACGAAAACGGACCTTGCAGGACGGCGTGCTACAACTGCAAGTCGTGCTACAACTGCAAGTGCCCGGCGCATTTTGCAAGGGACTGTCCCAAGGGAAGGCAGACCCAGGTGAATGTTGTCGCTAGGAAGACGTGCGAAACGGAGGCAAGCTGTAAACCAGCAAACCTCGCGTCCGCAACGTTCAACGGAGAAGGTGCCACCCTCTTGTACGACACTGGGTGTAGCGTTCCAGCCCATGTTGACAAGAAATACGTGAAGCCTGAGGACTACACAGGGGAGGTAATTGACGTTCAGTACGCGAACAGCGCGCGTGACTCGTTGTCAGTGGCCGTCATTGACCTCGATTCACCATACGTGAAGGGGAAAAATGAAGCTGCGTGCTTGGATGGGCTATCACATGACGTCATACTGGGATGTCGTTATGTGTTGCCACAACCGAACCCCGAACCTGCACACCGACGCCGGTAAGTGCTGTGGAAACCAGGTCCAAGAGTCGACAGATGAAACCAACGCTGATGGAAGTTACGTCAACACCGGTCAGTAACGTACTTCCGGTCCAGTTGAGGAAGCTTCAGCAGGAAGACGCAACTCTGACGCAGTTGCATAAATACGCTGCAGAAGGAACGGAGAAAGAAACTCCGAATGGCGCGGTGAAGTTCGTATACAAGAAGGGGATCTTGTGTCGCCACGCCAGGAAAGGACACGAACACTTTAAGCAAGTCGTCGTGCCCAAGGAGAAGCGAGATGAAGTGTTGAAACTCACGCATGAAAGTCTCATGGGAGGACACATGGGAATTGCCAAGACGCATGATCGTCTTGTCAAGGGATTCTACTGGTCAGAGGACCAAGGAAATGTCAAGCGGTTCTGTCTCTCCTGTGACACGTGTCAGAGAATAGCACTGAAAATGTATCATCGACCCGTCTCATTGGGGAGTACACCCCTTATCGATGAACCATTTCGATGTGTCGCGATGGATTTGATCGGACCGATAAAACCCGCGTCGTCGCAAGAAAATCGGTTTATTTTAACGGTCGCAGATTACGCCACACGCTATCTGGAGGTTGTCGTGTTGCGTAATATTGATTCGGAAACCGTCGCTGAAGCACTGCCCAACGAGATCCTGACCGATCAAGGGACACAATTCGTGAGTCGCGTGATGGGAGAGATGAACCGACTGATGTCGATTAAGCACCTCACGACTACACCGTATCACCCCCAATGTAACGGACTGGTTGAGAGGTTTAACGGGCCTCTGAAAAACACGCTTAAGAAATTGGGAGAAATAGGAGAAGAATACACAGATGAGTAGAATACAAGGACAGGTGGAAATCGATTTCACACTACTAATCAAGTGATGTAATAGGCTATTAAAGGGTCGAGCAAAAGGAGTGTACGTGGGAAATTTGAATCATTTGACTATTGAATTGTTATTAAATTTTTATTCATTGAATTTCACCCTTTTCTGTATATTTAACCATTTAACCGTCGGCATTGCTGACTGGGGGCTCGGAACTTTACATCTATCTTTCACTAATTTAACTTCCAACCAAAATCGAGCCTGGGTGGACTTCGACAATAGTTTAAATAAAATATTGGGAGCACACCACCCCCAACCACCAATCTTTCCACATAAGAATATTTTAAGATGGCTGCCCTTGCAGTCATATTGAATGTCAGATTGTCATCGTTTTTATTTTGGACCAGCTAGATATCATAAGAATTCTTCTAATGAGAACCCCATGCTGATATTCGGCAGGAATAGCGATAACAAGTTTTCCAAGATGGCTGCGTTGGCGGCGTTATTGGACACTAGATGATCGGTACCATTTTCATATAGGTCCAATTAGACATCATAAGAAGTCTATTGATGAAAGCCCCTTGTCGATATGACCATCCATTCAGATAGAGTAGCGATAAGAAGATTTTAAAGATGGCTACTGGATGTCAGATCGGCATCTTTTTCATGTAGAACTAAGTAAACATCGTTACAGTCTTGAGTGAAAACCCCATATTAATATGACGATTCATTCTAAAGGAGTAACAATAATTAGATTTTCAGGGCGGCCGCCTTGGCGGCCATTTGGATGTCCGACATGCACTATTTTCATTTAGGATCAACTAGACCATGGGATCTATATGCGTGTAAAGTTTCACGCCAATCCTCGAGGAGAAAAAGCGAAATGAAATTTGTGCTGACTATCGGACAAACGTTTAACAAAAGACCATTCCAGAAGCTCTTCTGGTCTATGACAGGAGAGCTAAGAGCTGATAGCGACTCTAATTCAAGTTCTCGAAGGGTTGACCCTTATTTCATAATGATGGATGGTTGGTTGGTTGGTTATTAATGACACTTTTTGGCGCTTTATATGACTATCATGTCAAAGAAAGGGGAGCCTTTTCGAAGAGAAAACAAAAGCGATAGACCCTGTCTTGGGTAGGTACTGAACCCGTTTTTTTTTTTTTTGGTTTTTTTTTTCGACGTCACCGACTTCGTGTGATGTCGAGTTCGACCTAACGCTCCGTCAACTGAGCTGCTACGGTATCTTCTATTACGCAAGGATTGGCGTAATTTGCAGGCATAATTTACATAGTTGATATGGTTTGGCGTTTACGGCAAGCAACTGTGTATCAAATTTAGTGACAAAGCAACTGGAGTAAATTGCCCTGCCTATGGACAAACCATGATATTAACTCTTCTACGAAAGGTGAGTTCATACTTAACTTCCGAGTTCATCTTGATTACATAGTCATAAATGAGAAGAAGAAGAAGAAGAAGAAGAAGAAGAAGAAGAAGAATTGCCAGTAATAAAATACAGGTGAAAAATTCAGTCTCACGAGAATTCATGAAGAAAACATGATTGAAGCTGTAGACAGAAAAAGAAAAAATATTGTTACAGATGAAAAACTGTTGAATGCAGTAGATGTCATTTTGCACATGAAAATGAAAGAAAACAGCTAACTGCAAAGAAAACGTATAATTTGTATTAGAACATAAGAGTGAAAATAATATTTTATGTTAGGAATGACCACGTGTTCATCAATGGCGATATGCATATAGTTGTGATCTTTGGCTCAAGGATAATCCAAACATACCTGGGCTGTTTTCGGAAAAGCTTACTTTCGATACAAACAGGTACCTTTGAAACCCTGTTAAATTTTGGGTAAGTATGGTAACCACGTGCATGAAAGCGAAATTGATTATTTACTAACATAGCATAAATTAATTTGTACAGTAGTCAATTAGCTAATATACTGAATTGAACATTAGTTCGATCTGTTTACGACATCACAAAATGTCAAATACTTACTGACTATACGCACTGACCAAAGAACGATGCCTAGTATTAAGTATTAATGGAATAAGAAAGAAAAGAATTGTCACGGTTGCTGTTACCAGACAATGCTTCCTGTATATGTCCTAGAAATAGAGTTTATTTCATTTTCAGCAATATAATTTCATCAAAAAGGTAGAGTGAAAAGAGAGTGAAAAAGTACATCACACTTACAGGTAAAATGTTTATACAATTTGTTTTGACATGAATGATAAATAACTAAATACATTTATAGACTAATGTTGAATCTACATCGAAAATACTAGTATCTAATACTAATCAAATTTAGCTGCGAGAATCACTGTCTAAGCAAAGCTGGCCAATTTGGAAAATAATGCACCCCTCCCCCGTTTTTCTGTTTGGAGTACTAGATTTGGCAAGGATAGTTTACGTCAGATTGACGTAATGGAAACGATTATACATCTGGGCCTTGTATATCTTCTGCACAATGAAATGAAATTTTCGAAAATGTTTGAATTAATCAATTAATTAAGTTCGGAATTAAGTATGAAATGAACTGTATTTTCATTCTGCCAAGTAGATTATGAAAAGAGAAATAAATTTATGGTTGTCCAATAAACAACTGACATGAAACAATTCCTAACGGAAACCAGAACAATAGCAATAAATCAAATGAGGCAAATGTCAAGGCTCTGTGAAGTAAAATCACATCAATCATTTTTACCAACAATCGGTTTCCATGCAGATAGTAAATTTCGTTTCAGGCTTGGGCACTTGCGTCATTATATTATTTAATAATAACAATTCTTTCAGCATATTTATCAATCGATCTTCAAGTACTTAACACATACTGGTCATTAAATTACAATCCAAAACCCAGAATTTCAACGCAGAACTCAGTTAAATGTCCTCGTTTGGATCAAAATTTCTGATTAGAACTCCGACGGCGTTTGTTCTCATCTGTTCGTATTGCTTATCTCATGTTACTAAAATAATGTTAAATGAAAACGGTGGCATTCGGTTTCGGAATGTGTTGTGTCTGAAGTTAAATCCCAGCTGGATTAACTTTTCGCTAATTTCTTTTATTGTCCTGTTTCTTTTCTCCTAAACAAAACTTCGAGATTTCCAATACGAGTGGACAAAAGAAAACCGGAAATATATCACGCTCGAAGCGATGCTTTCTGTTTCCCTTCTATTCTTATCGATGATTGGTTTGTATTCCCGGTCTCGTTGCCATGAGTGCGCTTTATGTGGGAGATCTTTGTTTCTTGGAGTATACTATGCGTCTAATATTGAATCGTGATTGGCTCCACCAACTCAGCAGACAGTGTTTGTAACAGTTTACGAGCTTGTCAGGTAACCGCCTTGTCCTGACCTTTGGTATTTAACATCTAGGTCAAGTATCGTCTGCAGCTTAACAGCTTGCAGAAACATTCCTGTTGGAAGTACCTCATTTATCTCGAAGCAAAGCGTTTGTATTTTCTATTCCGTGAAAAACTGATTGAAAAGTAAGAAATGCTCAAGCAATATAAAATTTGATCTCTTTAAAATCATCGTATTCAATATATTTATGAAATTTAAGTCAATGCGTAAATTCCGAGTCAAAATGTATTTGTCTCTGAAATCCACGAATACTGCCAAAGTATGCCTTCACTTTTCTCCAGCCGCGTACGTAGAAACAAACAGTCATATATAATATAGATAGATAGATATATATTCCAGCAGTTCAAAACAAAGTCCAATATATGGAAATCTTGCAAAGAGCGTACGTAATCCAAGTCAGAATTCTCACAGAAACAATCACGGTGTACATTTTCATATATGCAGTATTCACTTACCGAGAAGGTATACATGTTGCAGCAATTTTGGTAAAGATAAAATATTGCAGTTAGTTTCACAAAAGTTCCAATCTTACTGTCTTGCAATGGACTGCGGGGTCATCCCTTGCACTTCTTGTCCCTCTTGTACAAGTGCACAGAACGGGCAACAACACCACATCAGTAAGTCTCCTATGAAGCTCCCTTGGATTCCTTTTGACTCCCTTATTTTGCCACGAATTATAGCCCCTAGGAAGATGTCAACCACTGGAAGCATGATCCCTAACCCGCAAAGAAGGCAACTTTCTCCCACTGCCTCGGCATTCTTGCCAAATTGATAACATGGTATAAACCATGAAATAATGCATATTCCAAAATTATCAAAGCATCCACACAATCCGTGCTGAAATTCGCCAGACATATTTGTTTCCTTTTCTTACAGAAAACTAGACTTGTACTCCCAACAATCACCAACTTTCACAAATCCTAAATACTGTACAACAGGTTTTGTAAATGAACTGGTAAGATATGAAACAGCTGGGGCGTGGTAG
>JAECUM010060256.1:0-41211 GCA_016617855.1 Megalonaias nervosa
CAGTCTCCCTCTCTCTCTCTCTCTCTCTCTCTCTCTCTCTCTCTCTCTCTCTCTCTCTCTCTCTCTCTCTCTCTGTACTTATTACCTGCAATGTAAACTTGCTTTCACTCCCATCTCCAGGTAAAAAGCTATAGTTTCCTCTACAGAGGCTATCAATATACTAGAACAGCAGTTAATAATAGCAACATCATATTATAAACATTCAAACTCATTTACTTACCCAGCATGTAAAGCTGAAAATGAAATGATACTCAATCATCACTATGAATAACAAAAAAATATAAGACTAAAATTAATACTGCACCTAATAATACAATATGTGTGCAATATATTATACTTACATGCGCACAATTCAAAGTGAAATATCAATGACATAATGGAATTAACGCATTTAATCCAGAAATTTGGCACTTGATGCCTTTAGTTTGTGTAGGAAAAATTATCATTTGTTGCGAATAGAAGGTAACTGATTTAGTGTATTGTAAATTGGAGTAATTACAAAAATATTGCAACTTTTTCATGTCAATGTTAATAAATAATATTTAATTAAAAAATGCCATCCATAGCTTAAGGAAAGGTATCTGTACCATTCTTTATGACAAATTATATTGTTCTCACTCTGTTACAAAATGAACAATATTGCTCCTTATACACATTCAGGTATCGCATATATGTTATGAGATATGGCAGACAACTTTAGATGGGGGATTTTTTTGTCTCAGGTAGTGAATGGGATAGTCAAAGTCAGGCCCGTATGTTACGGCCATGTAGTTTAATTACTTGTGAGTTAAAATTTGAATTCTTTTTATTCCATTTTTGTATCATTGTATATTATTATGATGATGATCATGTTCACGGGATCTGATATTTTTGAAAGAAACATCGTGTTTATTTAGAACGTAAATATGATTCGGCTTGCGTAAGCATTATTTTAGATTGCCGACTGGATAAACAACCGGCGTAAACGATTGGTTGTGGCCAAGGTCATTTTCTAAGCATATGTGATTCAATCGTGTACAGCGATTGTTAGATAATGAAATAGCCACGCGTTGTTCGTGCGCGTGCATGAAATGACGTCTTATTTTGGTTTAAAAACACTTAGGTCCCTGTGAAATAGTTAGAGTCGTTCTTATACCTTGAGAAGAAGGTATTATTTTTCTTGTGCTGGAAAGAGTTTATTTTTCTTTACATCTGTAGAGCTCGAGATGTGTCTTGTTATAGATGACAGCTATAGGAGTTCATCTACTTTTTAAATAATAATTTTTTTTCCTGGTTTAGGACAAAGACATTCAGTGAAATTCCTTCTAAATTGGAATAGTACAGTACAAATTGTGGTTCAACGTGAAATTCTGGACATTTGTGTAAAGACGTCATCTGAAGTCATCGTCCTCCATCTTGGAACTAAGTTGAGATTCAAGCTAGATTCAGTTAGAACTGTTTATTGATAGGACTTATATATTTTCGCAATTCTAAGATAAATGTTTGGATTTTCTTCACAAACCGTAAGTCCTATTTCATATTTTCACCTTTTCACCGTGTTTTCTAGGGAAATAAATTGTTTTGTTACAACTTAAAAAGCTTGTTGGTTTCACTCTTTTCTTTTGTTACTTTTGAACGAGCCTATACGTAACACGTAAAAATTCTAGCATGGATGCCGATACCTGCTAGAGTCATCATTGATATGTGCTTGTCCAAGATCATGGTCCCAGAAGTGTTACATAAATGCCAAAATTTGATTTAATGTTAACAACATTTTTTATGCACTGGTTGCATACCTTTGAGCTTATTTTTAATGATTATTTATGACACTGACCTCAGAAATTCATATTTTGACTTAAATATGATAAGAAAAACAACACATTGAAAACATTGCACATATAAGTTGGTGTCCTCTTTTTGCACAAATTACATGTGGATATAGGCACAAACAAGCATAATAATACAGAATATTTCATTTCACAGCATTTGTAATTGAACCTTTCTGTGAAACTTGACATAAAGGAGTAACTGAACATATAACGAACACATATAATTGGACACTGTTATCTGCAGAACATCCACAACGTTAACTTTTTCCTACTAAAAAATTCTGAAAACATTTTATTATTTAATGTGATCTATGCTGTTTGCCAGTATTCAATGGTTTGGTATACACATGTGAAAAAAGAATGTATGTTAATTAACCACACTTTGTTTAAAAATTTGTTATGCATATAACTTGGACACCAAATCCTAACTAATATTGCAAATAATCTATAAATATTCAAATAAATTAAAATAAAACATTACATGTGATGTTGGGAATTCCACACTTCGTAAAAATGTAAACAGAAGCAAAATAAATAAATGAGTGGAGAGAAAATATGTATTTAGGTCAAACGGTTCCGCATATAACACGAGATAACAAAGATAATGAATGTTCGTGTTTTAGTTATTAGCGTAACCAAAACAATAATCCAGACGATATAGTCAAAGCAGCAGAGTACTTGCTGCACTTGGATAAATTTTGCTGCATTAAGTATAAGTACAAAAGCCCTTAATAAATTATAAGTTAAATGAAGCTCTCATAAAGCAAAAATGGTAATATGATATGTTGGTCAAGAAATGCGGCGGCCATGTTTCAGACATTTTTAGAGATTCAACCAAGCGTACATAAATCAACAGTGAAAGAACATTCCTTCTTCAAAAACACCAATTCTACCATTAAAACTACTACCACCAATGGTCTAATTTAACTATGTTAACTTTGATTCAGATGAAAATTCTGTTACTTTAAAAAAAACTGGTGCTAATCTGATAACTGAACACATCTGTTTCCACATATAACAACTTCTGGAACTCTGCTCACAATGAAAATGTGCAAGTGCTTGTGGTTAAATGGCAATATCTGCACGTTGTAATGATGTAAGGTAGTGTCTTTGTTCAAAATATGATTTTTATTTGAACACCACAATGAAAGGTTTCCATGTAAACCGATGGATTCCGCATGTAATGTTGTGGAAGCGAAATTTAGTACGTTGACATTATGACTCATAGTTTTAAAATATGAATCTTAATTACGGGATGCATCTGTGTAATAAAAAAGGTTTTAGTATGTTTTATTATCTGTGAGCTATTATTTTCTTCCTGGTGTCTTTATTGTATTTATATAGGACAATAAATAGTAAATGGTTTGGTCGACATGTTATACGGATCACCAGTATTTCCGGATCCACCAGTTTTCAAAATTTTAATTTTTCTGCCCTTTGATAATCTGTTATTTTGTCTTTAATATGTTCATACTGATGTATGTTGTTGTTCCTAACTTTGCTAAAATTACACACAGCTGCTTGAAAGTGATGATGATGATGTAGTTGTTGTTGTTGTAGGGTTTAGCGCCATGTTTCGGCACAAGATAGGCTATACATGGCGGCCAGTATATGTGGTGGAGGAAGAACCCGGGAAAAGCCCGGAAAGAACCACCGACCCATGAGAAGCTACTGGCAAGCTTTCTCACATAACCACATTAGCCGAATCCGAGACTCAAACCCATGCAGACAGAGGTGAGATGGCAGTGATCCGTAACTGTGTGCGCTTTAGACCACTCTGGGTCCCCCGATGATGATGTAACAAAATGGCACTATAAAAATAGCCCAAATTTTCAAAGTATTGTGTTCTTATCAACAGATGCAAATATTTTGATAGTTGATTGTGCATTATGGAGGTATTTTAATTATTACTGCATTTATATATCTACATCTGGCTGCACTAAGATATCCATTAGTCATAATTTTATCACTCTAAAGTCAGTCAGTAGCAGAGGTACCGGTGATCTCGGCTAAGCACATACATTAAATGGAAAATATACCTTTGCTGCATCACGTTTCTCATCTTGTCCTTAGCCTCTGACTCATCTACAAACCTTTATCAAAAGGATTGGTGTCATATGAACATCTTTTCGACTATCAGGTGACAAGACCCATTTGTAATGGTCCATATAATTACCAAAATCAGCTGAAATCTACTCTACTCTAATCTGCAAACACAGTTAACAAAAGGGAGAGAAGATAGTTATAATGTAGAATGATATTGCATGCACAAATGAACTATAGTGGCATTATGGTCATCTGGTAAAAGATGTTAACAATACCGTTTCATAGATCCAATAACTTTACCTAAGAACAGTTACTTTGGTGATTCAAATACTCTGATAATGATGTTAATGGTTTTCCCAAAAAGTACATATGCAAACAATTGGTGATTTTCTACCACCCCCCCGCCACCCATTGCATAGCATACATTTTTGTACCCCCCCCCCACCTTTTGTACGTACATTGGTGAGTCACCACCCTCTTTCCAAGAATAGCTGGAAAAATTGAATTTTGAAAGATGAAGTTATTAGTACAGTCATTAAAAAATAAGCAGAGGTTTAAATTAATACTTTGTAATAATACTTTGAAAATGAAAATAGGAAAGTTTTAACATCAACTATAACAGTAATATATAGCTTGAATTTTACATAAGATCGTAACCAATGCTTTTATAAGGCAAATGTTAATATTTACCTCCAATAATAGTAAAAAAAAAAATGTCAACAGCTAATATTTAGCAGACTTTAACATGGTGCAAAACTTTAATATCCAAATATCAGTCAGGGACTAAATGTCTGATTTCAACCAATCAAACTGTGGATAATTAGAATATTATCAGCCCTGTCACCATCTGGAATGGCTGCAGTTCAATTTTTATCATTAGCTTCGATATCATCCAAATCATGAACCTCAACAGTTCTTTTCTTGGTGACATTTTTTGTAAGTTGTGTGCGATCATGCGACATTTCATTTTGGCCTAGGATGGGTAAAAAAATTCCCAACGCAGGGCACATGCACTTCTGAATCTCACTATTATAAAAGTAAAGGACAAAAGGTGTCAAAAGGGTAATCCATGTGCATCTTGGTTCATCCAAATGCTATACACTGTCCCAATCTGGCAAGGTATGGTTTCACAAATTTGCACGAGGTGTCAGGGTCTGGATTGCATAATCTGTCGGAATCATGAGATATCACAACTGATCCTGTCAGACAATGAAGCGGAAAATATGTCTTCCACAAAGTGCACCATGGGCAACAACACTATAATGTATCACATTTCATAATTTTAAGTACATATTGGCCCTGCCTGACATGGCATACCGGCAAATTTGCATCTAACACATCTGCTGGTTATGTTTCTGACTTGACTAATGTTCATAAACATCACAGTTATCAAGGGATATTGATCCCCGCCGCTGCAGAACATAATTATTAACAGTCACCCTGCCGCATACACAGGCTAATGCTTTTTCGATTTTTTTCAAAACCCTTCACCTCCATTCCATGCATACATACTTTATGGACGACCTATTAGTGTGGCAGAAATAAATTAAATAACAGAATGAACTAACCATATCACTATCACAAGAGTTACATAAATTGTTACATAATACACAGGGGAATGTACATTTATATGGATGTGTTGTTCGTAAAACTCTAACAGCAATGATTGTTATTGTCACCAGATATGGACGAGCACTGACAAAGTGTTATCATTCAACTTACTGCACCAGCTGAACAGACTTCTGATGTTAATGATCAGCTGATTGCAAAATATCAATATGATTACCCATCAAGTTTGTAATTTGTTGTTTTAGCAGATTTTGATGGAATTTGGTACATATGGGATATGGGCAGATTTGGGTGAGCAAATGGACCCTGAAAAGTCTTTACAACTACTACAGTAACACACATTTGGGTGATGTAACTGTATAAAGTATATTTATCGTTTAAGCAGACCAAAAATGATCTTAAAACTTGTGTAGTTATGTTGCAGAATTTATGAGAATCTGACAATTGAGTTTTTGATTCAAAATTAGAATTGTCTTTTCTTGTGTTTTGATTTTCTGTTCTCTACTATACATGAGTGCTATGATATTGCACGTCTTAAAGTCTGCAATCTCCAAATAAATAAATGAAAACAATGACCTTCAAGATATTATGTAAATCTATTTGTTATTCTTTGCTCTGTATTAAAATTAATTTAATTTCCACTTGAAATCAGATTAATGTCGGAAACAATCCATAAACTGATGCCTTGTCCATTCCAGGTTATGAAAGGGGAGTTACTCTGATATCGCAGTAAGACAAAAAAAAAAAATATTCTGATGATGGCATATACTTGTCTTAATGTTGGGAACTTAATGCATGTATTGCACAAAGTGTAATCAACTTGAAAAATGGATACTATTTCTATGGCACTCATTATGCTACCTGTGCCATCCAACAGAAACTTATGAGAATTAAGGAAATGCATCTGTAACCATCCATGATGAGGAGAATTGCACTGAGATTGTTGTTGAGAATGGACGATCAACATGAGCATGAAAGTACAAGTTAACCAAAGACTGTTTAAACGACTAGCAGTGTTCCAATTAAAAGTTATAAATTGTGTATAACACAGCTTTCAAGTCAACACATGTTAAATGCAAAAGCCACCACAAAACAACATTAACATGCTTCACATTTTGACTCTTATTTGCTACCATAGATTCAATCTCTTAGTCCTTGACAAACACGGTAATCATGTGATCTAACTCTTGTTTAACATCATTGGACATTATCAGATGACAAGATGGTTAACCAATTCATTACAGTTATAGCGATTTTAACAAGATATTGATTCTATCTGAGAAAGGACATTATTTTGAAATAGTGATATTCATGGGTTAGTTTTTAAAAGAGTGCACTCGTCAGCAATCCCTACATTTTCCCGAAATGAACTGGTGACGCAGAACTAGTTACTTATGGTTATGTAGTGTATATAAAAAGTACACGATAGGTGGCGCTGTGCAGAAAAAATAACGAAAACATCAAATATCGAGATACCATAGAACCAATATCGCAGGAAGCTACCATTTTGGTTTCTTCAATGATTTTTGTACCAGTCCTCGAAAACCAATAATGGTACTAAACTTAAAGTGGACTAGTCAGAAAGAAATGTAATTGCCAGCATCCAAATAAAACGAAAATTAATTCTTATTTATCCATCTATAAATACGTTGACACAGTCAAAGCTGACTATTAAGCAACAGGTGGTGCATGGTCAAAGATGAAGTAAAGACAGAAGTGATATGACAGAAGAGTAATGATAGGAAAGGCAAAAATAAGTAAATGAGTGTCAGTGTAAGCTTTCGACCCTTCATACTCAGACCAATCAGAATACCATAGTGGCGGTGAGATAAGGAACCTCAACCGGCATATTCCTGATAATAACTAGGTCTTACTTGTAGCTGACTAGCTCATTAGAATGTGATTTTGGAAAGCTCCTGCTTGTGAGATACCAAGTCATGTGCTTCTGCAATTATTGATGGTAATTTGTTCCAAGTCCCTATTGTACATGGGAAGAAGCTGAACTTGGAAGAATTTTTTTGTCGATGCTGACTTTAATAGGAACTTTTTCCTGTGGTTTACCCTAGTTTGACTATATTTCTGGGTCAGGTATTTGTCTGCTGGTATGTCCACTAGGTTTTTCGCAATCTGGTACAACATGGTTAGCTGGGCCTTGGTTCGCCTGGATTTGAGTGATTCCCACTGGAGATGGTTCAACACTGCACTGACACCGCTAGTGTTACGAGATTTATTTGTGGTGAATCTAGCAGCTTTCCTCTGAACCATCTCTATTTTAGATCTTTATTATGTGGGTTCCACACAGTCGAGCAGTACTCAAGACCTGGTCGAACCAGAGTGAAATATGCTGCACTTTTTACTTCATTGTTTATTTGGAGGTTGCGGCGCAGGAAACCAAAATTACTGTTCCCTTTCTTCCCTATTTTGTCTATGTGCCTTTTCCAAAAGAGGTCTCTGGACAATTCAACCCCGAGATATTTTGTTGCCTGCTCACTGACTAACTTGTGCCCCTTAAGAGTAGATTCGGACAAGATTGGTGATTTCTTCCTGCAAAATCTTAGGATGCTGCATTTCTCTGGATGGAACGACATACCCCAAGTTTTTTCTCAGAGGGCCAGTTGGTTCAGGTCTTCTTGGAGGATCTCAGTCCTTAGATGCACTTATTTCCCAGTAGACTATACAGTCATCTGCAAAAAGTCTTATGTTGGATTTGACACTCGCTGGTAGATCATTGATGAACACCAGAAAGAGGATGGGACCCAAAACACTCCCTTAAGGTATTCCACTAACAACCGGTGCTGGGTCTGATGTTGCTCTATCTACTATAACTCTCTGTGATCTGTCTGTTAGGAAATCTCTGATCCAATTATGGGTATTACCCCTGATGCCATAGTGGTCCAATTTACAGAGGAGTCTTTTATGGGGGACACAATCGAAAGCCTTACTAAAGTTAAGGATAGCAAGGTCATACTGCTTCGCTCTGTATAAAGATTTGGCGAGCTCATCCACTTGGGTTATAAGCTGTGTTTCAAACACTATCTTAGTAACGGTTACAGTATACACACTACTACGTCTACTGCAGGCAAAATAATGCGATCATATTACTAAACCACGAAAACTGATAACGATAACAAATGGGTATGGCATGTATACTGTATGGTTAATTTCAATTCCAATTTCAAAACTTGTCTTTTAAAAAATATAAACGTACAAAGAATTCATAGTAGCGGTTCAAATAATAATAATAATAATAATAATAATAATAATAATAATAATAATAACACTACTAGTGAAATAATAATGTCGTTCCAATTCAAACAATCCACAAAAATTGATAACGCCACCAATGATGGTCAATAATTTCAAATAGAACTTAAAAAAAAAAATTACTAAAGTAAACAAATTAACACGTAATTAGCAGCGCTGAAATGAAATGTACAATGAATTATTAGTAATGGTTAAAGTATATACACTACCGGTCAGATAACATAATGTTACATTTCTAGTAGCACAAGCCTCAATGTTGAAAGGAGCTTTGTTAGTTTGCTTTTAAAACCACAATGTCCAATGAAAACCATCGTTTCCACCAAAGTCATTTGAATATTTGCATAAATGAATATTTAATGATTGGCAGGATTTCTCCCATAGTCCTAATGCAAAAGTATGCTGCCTGATTAATGACATATGGACTCTGTACTTCCTGCGCGGTTTTGTACACGGCGTATGGGATTCATGGAATTAAATCTGATTTAATTATAAAAGAAATTATAAAAGAGTACATTAATAAAACAATATTTATTGATTATCAACATCATATTGTTCATCAGCATGCGAGTAAATGATTTGCACACAGAGGATTGAGCAATAAGCAAAATATTATTTAAAGATAAACACTTTGATCCTAAGCAAGCAAAATGTTTTAATTTAAAACTATGGAGCAGTCTTTCTGTAAATTCATGCAATGAAATCCATAAATTTGTGCACTTATGAAAAGATTAAAATAAAAATGCTATCATTCAAAATTTAAAATGACATGATTTATCGAATTTCAGGCTTGCTGATAGTTACGTCTTCTGTGTAGCGCTCAAGGAAGCTTTGGCATGGATGGTTTGTGAATATCTCCAATGTCCATGTGAATTTGCAAATAAGAAATGTACCGTAACTGAATTCAGTTCAAAAATGGAGTGGGGATTTTAACGTACATTAACAATTTTAGTCGGATCGCTACGATGTCTGAGGTGTGGCAGTTTATAGTGATGCCTAACACTGGGGCATTATGCCGCAGACATGTAGCATCATGGCCCACAGTCTCATTATTTTGACACACCAGGCTGAGTAGTCCTAACACCAACCTCTTCATGCTGAGCGCCACCGTCCGTTAGTATAATGCTAAAGTTCATAAAGCTCCTTGAAGCTTAACATGGAATGTTACATATTCATATTTACATCATCTAGTTGGGCCTAAACGAAAAATGTGCTGCTAGGACTGCCAATATGGTCGCAACAGTGGCCATCTTTTAAATCTCATTCTCGCTACTCGTCCTGAATGGATGGTCACAATGACATGGTGTTCACACAGAAACTCTATGTCTACTAGATTTTAAATGAAAATACGGCCGATCAAATATCCAATATGACTAACACAGTGATCATTTGAACTTGAGATAATTTCTTAACGAAGAGTAGTTTGACATGGTCTGGGCCGCACTGTAAATGTGCGTTATGTCTCTCTATTTAGCGGTCAATGGCGCTTCAGCTATAGGGTTACCTTCTTCAACGAGATACTCGGACTTAAATCCTGCAACCATAATGCCCATTTTAAGTAAACACCTTTCTCAATTTTAACTCTTAGCACCCTCAATTCTCCTGATGTCACTTTTCTTATTCATGAACACCTTTAGCTGCATGCGAAATACTATTGCATTGTCTTTTAATCAGCTGTAATCACTGACATTGTGCATGCTTATAAACAATAAAATGGCCATATGCCACATTTAAATTATTAAGTGTACTCCTCTCCGCGATGTGTTACATACGTTCATACAACAACAACAAAAATTGACATCTGCATGGTGTCTTCTACTGTCTTGTAGTTCAGTTTGATTTTGTACTCTAGTTACCGACTGTTGTGTTGTATTTTTAACCTGCTGTTACCATTGGTACAATACTACCTACACGTGTACTGCTACACACTGTAAATATGTACTATCTGTAGCTGTGGAATTATGAAATACTATTGTTATGTCAATAAAATAGCTCTTACACAGCTAATGTTTTATGTATTTTAGTCAGACCACCTACGTTAAATATATTGTATCTTGAATCTTGGCCGCACTGTTCTATGAAGACAAATCTCTGTGCATATAAAACATATTCTCTAACCCGTGACTGTTGTATGAAGATACAATTTGTCCAAAACACGGATTTCAAAATGCGTTGACCTAAGTGCAGTCTAAGAACAAAGGAAGGAACACCATGCGCTGCGAAAAATTAACGCCGTACACAAATTGTACATCAGAAATTATATGCCAGTAAAGCTATGCACGAAGGTTATAAAGCAATCTGTCAAGAGTATAGTGTTGCGGGATAATAATAATAATAATAATAATAATAATAATAATAATAATATACCTGTGAAGACTTATGGAATATTTATTTCGATAAATATAATTGCAAAAATTGCATACATATAATAAACTTTAGTCTTCAAATAGTTTTGATAAGATTGCATTTAGAACGTTATACTGTTCATTATGCCAAACATCCCATTACTTTTCAATTGCCGTATCCAGGATCGTTGTATGTATGTATGTGTGTGTGTGTGTGTGTGTGTGTGTGTGTGTGTGTTTTACGAATATTCAAAACTATGAAAATTGAATATCAATTTCACAACGACCAGGACTGGATTTTGGTACACTAAATGATGATAATAAAGATTTATAATTGGCAAGGATGTAACAGTAATTTGTGCTGAATTAACAAATTTGTGGTCTGGAGTTAGCTTATTTTATTTTATTTTATTTTATTTTGTTTATTTATTTATTTATTTATTTATTTATTCTAAGAAATGAAAGACTCGTGAAGCCAATTAAGTCAATGCCGACCAAACTATAAAGATACTACTTCGATATTAACAAAATCAAATACATTAGTCTTCCCATGGAGATGTAATTGCATCTTTTTAATCATACTATACTCAACAGTCTCACTGAATACTGTTGTTACATCAACACATTCAAGATTATTAAAATTCATTCGGAACATTCTATAATTTTGGACTTGTGGCAGAACATCTAGGATTATTTGGGACTTAATTCAAAATACTGTAAGTTTCTCTTAAATTTTCACTTTGTAACTTAGAGAAATTAATGTATTTGTTGATTTTACTAACTTGGTTTCGCTTCCTCCTGTTACTTACTTTAAGACCAAACAGTTGTAACAACTACCCATTTTACTTCATGGGTGTGAAATTTTTGGATTTGAAAATATCAAAATTATTGAAAATCTGCAAACCGAATTTTGAAGAAATATTTTAAAATTGAGAAGTACTCACATTTACATGCTTTCATACTGCACGTGAATATTTTTTTTAGAAATTATGCCAACAGCATTCTGCTTAAGCAGGCGTTAAGAAAACATTTAGAAAACCATAGTATACACTTCCAGCAGTAATATTTGAATACATCAACTCGTTTAGAAGATCTTACTTTTAAAACGTTTCAACAGCACGTTAACATTACTGACAAATGATGTCTCTAGCCTTCTGCTCATGCTGACGTGACAGGAACTTCCAATACAGATTTAAGTGAATACCGCATCTGATGTAGGAGATATGAACACATACAAATAACTCAGTTCTCATGCACCGTAACGTTAATATTTGGCCAAATAAATGTACCTTTGTGCTAAGATATGCAAATCAAGCTTACAGCCGATGACTGAATTATTAATGAGAAAACTTTAGAAACGATGAAAGTCATATACTGCGGGCCTCGTTTTTTGAGAACTATTCCCCAGCAGATGCTTACTATAAGAATCTAATGAGATTTTTCGGTTTACATCCAGCAGTACCTGCGATAAAATAAGAATGGTTTGAGGTTCAAGCCTCCAAATTATTATAATTTACCCATACGCAGGATTCTTCTCAAACATTACTTAAGTTTTCTTTTTCGGTAATTATGTTCAGTCAGTCAGAGGCATTTATTCTTTTAAACACGATATTTTATATTCTACGACATATGGGCAGCCTCCGTAGCTTACAAAATAATTAGTTGCCTGTGACCACGTATGACTTATGTATCGCCATTCAAAATAGATACTAAAAATATTTTCAGCATTAGCTGAATGCAAATTATGTCCAAATTCAGTCTGACAAATATATTATTCGTTAAAGGCACTCTATAGCTTTTAAACCAATCACATACTATGCTTTAGGCTCTATATACAGTCACGTTTGGACCAGTGGGGGAAAACAAATCGGTTGGGGGAGGCCTGGCAACTCCAACACACACTCAGTTATAATGCCGTACCATTTTATGATTACTTTTGTAATGGTTTTTGACTGTTATATATTTTATTTCTCTGACAGCTTTTAATATAACCAACCTAGACTCTGCTGACACTTTATTTGTTAAAGACATCTTATGCGATAAACCAGATCAAAGTATGACAGATTCAGACCTTTGTATGCACACGATACAAATTTATTCAAGATGCAGAATTAAAATAAAATATATGTTGTTTTCACAGACGTCACAACTGTATACGCAAATACACACAAAACAACGCCCGCGCACCTTGCGCCGCCATTTTGAGTCTCCAACAAACCTCTGTCAACATTAGTCATTACGTATATTCAAGATAAAAATCTGGTTTAATTATCGATAAGGATATTTACTTCATCGAAATGATACATAGATTATACTTGAAATTATGTTCCCATATAGCACAAATGTAAAAATAAAGTTCCCTGGCTTGTATGGAAAGACAAAACAGTGAAGCTGAGCTGTAATCATGCATATTCGTATCAAATAGAAATGTAGTTATTTCTGACAAACAGACAATATTGAGATTTTTTAAAAATATTTTCTATGATGTTGCTAAGATTGTCATCTTGAAAGAGTATTTCAGGACAATGATCTTCGGGATACAATATCAGTTACGGAATTAAAATTTCATAGTATGTGTATTATGCCAGAACTTTTACGTACAGATACTTTTCGAGAAAACAAGTGTTTGTGCCAAAGACACAATATTAATTAGTATGGTCAAATATTTTATTTGTTGTGGAGATGATGGACGAAGGATGATATGGAATGAAAGGGACAACTATTCAAAAAGTTTCATCTTCAGTGTATTAAACTCAACCATGTGCCTAATGGAAGATGACTTTGTGTCCAATGTCAAAACCGAGTATTCTTGAAATTACTTAACAATTGGCTTTTTTACTTGAACGATAACCAAATGATTGATTTCAGCCCACGAATGGGGGTATACTATTGAGACGATTCTCTTTATTCGTATAATTGACAATATTGGGCAATCTTGGGCATAAACGACTTGATCATTTAAAATTCTTGCAGATAATGTTAAAGGTCACAGGCCATATTCGAACATTTTTCTTTTGGCATCAGATTTGCAATACATGATTAAAAGTAGTTATATTCGCACAAAAGATTTAAAATATTATCAAGTGTAAAGAAGAAATAATAATTTAATTACTCGAAATATAGGTATACAACGCTGTTACTTCTCCTTAGCTAACATTTCCCACCTATAGAGGACGCCAAGCAGAAATGACGTACATAAAAAAAATTTATCCCACAAGACGATGTACATGCTTCATGCTGCCGAAAATAAAATACTATAAACTATGGATAGGGAACATTCAGATGAGACTATTGAAAATTTATTTACTGTTCATCCTTATATCGATGTGCGTACACGACGCACAAGATTATGTTGCTTTCAAAACTGCTCCATTGTTTCAATTTATTTTCAAAATTCCCGTTAATACCGGTTAAAACGAATCAATGTTGTTACGACCATGTAGTTTAATTACATGTGTGTTAAAATTTGAATTCTTTCTATTTCATTTTTATTTCATTTTTATATCATTAAATATAATGTTTATGATGATGATTATGTTCGCAGGGTCTGATATTTTGATAGAAACATCGTGTTTATTTAGAACGTAAATGTGACTCGCGTGAGCACGATTTTTGCATGTCGATTCAAGTAAACAGTCGGCAATAGCTATGTAAATGATTGGTTGTGACCACGGTCATTTCTAATAATACTTGTTGACATTCTATACTGGGGTGGCGAGATTTCGAAATCGCTATGTGTTCTTCGTGCGTGTACATGAAATGACGTTTTAGTTCGCCTTAAATACTCACGTACCTGCGAAATAGTCTAGAGTCATATTTTAACACAGTAGAGGGAGTCACATTGTAACATTTTTATAGAGTTTCTAAATAGCTTAAGAAGAAGGTATTCTTTTGTGCTGGAAAGAGTTGTTCGTTCGTACGTCTGTAGAACGACTGTAGAACGACATGTGTTTTGTCATTGATGATAGCTGCACTTCATCTACCTTTTAAATAATTATTTTCCCTTGAGAACTACACAACTGGCTTTGGACAAAGACATTTGGTGAAAGTAATTCTAAATTGGAGCAGAACAGTACAAATTGTGATTCACAGTGAAAATTCCTGACATTTGTGTAAACCCTTCGTTGGACGTCATCATCCGCCATCTTGGAACGGAATTGAGATTCAGACTAGTTCAGTTTAGAACTGTTTATTGATAGGACTTATGTGTTTTTCACAATTTTAGGACAAATGTTTGGATCTTCTTCGCAAATCGTACGTCCTATTTCGTATTTTCACCTTTTTACCGTGTTTTCTAGGGAAATAAATTATTTTTGTTAAAACTTACAAAGCTTGTTGTCTTCGCTCTTTTCTTTATGTTACTTTAAACGAGCCGATACCTAACAATGTTGGCTTCCCTATGTCGGCCGACTTTGTAAAAAAAAATATATATATATATATATATATATATATATATATATATATATATATATATATATATATATATATATATCGGCACACTTAGAAGAATCCAAATGAACCAATGTTGGATTCCCTAGGTCAGCCGACTTCATTAAACAAAACATCGGCACACTTAAAATAATCCAAAGTCGGCTTCCGGGGTTAGTTTGCTTTGTAATAAAATAACCTTTGAATCTGATATCCTGTCGGTAAGTTTAAGCAATGTCTCGTTGCTTCTACACCGGCTTGCTGGCTCCCGATTCAAACTTTCCCGGGCCTGAAATACCGTTTAGTTGGAATTTTGCTGGAAAACCGTTGACAGTTGAAATCCAGTAGGAAAAGTGCTGGATGTTGGAGAACTTGAAAAATTGTTTGAAAACCTTATCTCGTCTTCAGACTAGAATTTTATCCGAATTGTAAGATCACATTATGCTCAAGGTTACTTGTGAATACGTAGATGTAACTTAAAGCCATTAAAATTGTCCTTATCCAGTACTACAACTTTACATCTTGACTTTTGTTACATTTATAATTTTAGCCACAAACTTATGATCATATTCCTATATGAATATATTTCTTGCCAAGTCTTGAACTAAAATCAATACTTAGAGAGATGAAACTGCACTTAGATAGTGACATTAATTTAGTTTCCGTAAGAACTAGAGCAATCATGCTTTGATATCTAATGGAACAGCTAAATCTGGACAAACATTCCAGGAGTATATTTAAGCACATTCTATCTTTGACAGCTCCTATAGCAATCATTAAAACTCTATAGCAACCAAGTAGAAAATATACTTGTTCACACCTCCTCCAAATATATACCGGTAAAATTTTAATCAAAGAATTGGGCCAAATAGTTACTTTGGCATGACATAGAAACACATGCGTATACCTTCGTTCTCGATGACAACCATGCACAGGCACTTCATTCAGGGGGAAGCTAATGACTGCATCCTCTTCAATTAACACTAGTACCATACTAATTTTGAATGGCCATTTTTACGTAACGTTTATCCGTTGCTTCTTGTCTTGTACACTTTTGCAGTCATGTCCATCAGTACACTTCCTGTCTGCAACTATGGGTGAAACATAATTTTCACACTTTCTTCAAAACCACTTCAATGAATGCTTTCAAACTTTCAAGAAATGTTTAATACTACATGTTCCACTAAATACTTTTTTGTATTGTCTCCATAGCAACCATGTATAATTGACATCAACCAAGTTGAAACCTGTTTTAATATTTTTAAACTATTAAGGCAATTTAAGTTAGGTATGGAGAAAAATGCCTACTAAAGGACTGACTTAATGTTGGTAGAGAGGGGCACATTGGATCTTGTTTCAAACCAGATTATTTTTATTTATATCCTCAGGATGATTCTTTTCAACTAATATAAGTAGATATATAATAACTCCTTTTCGACAAATTAGTGCGAAAATTTTTATAAATAATTTGAGGGCTGGAAATGTGTTGTTTTGACAATAAAATATTCTAGTCTCCCAGCACCCTCTGTAAATTAAATCGACATCCATTGAGTTTATTGCAATCGAGAAAAATCTCTGAACCATGATGAACCTGCAGTTTTCTATTATTTTTGCTTTGTGTTACTTTTATGTAAGCCTTGACAGGCATACTTAGCTCGTTTAAAACATTTCTTTTATCCCAATAAAATTTACTTCATTTTGTAGAAAATATTTAAGAGTTATACCTGTTGAAAATATTTGCTTTTATTCTTTAACGCCATTATGTTAGTGGTATGTAGGATTTACTTTGTCCATCATCCATGAATGTGAGTCTGTCTTGCACGTCGATTCTCAAACTCCTACACAGCTGCACTTATTAACATTAAACTTGCACTGTGGGTGAATTTGGGATGTGTATGTGTTCACTGTGTAAATAAACAGATAGAGTCCCATCCGTTTATTTTGTTGAGAGAGAGAGAGAGAGAGAGAGAGAGAGAGAGAGAGAGAGAGAGAGAGAGAGAGATGTTATAACGTAAACTTTCAATCCGTAATGCTTTTACTTGACCACCATGATTCCATTATATAACAAAAAAAATTGCTTTATCCACTGCTCTAAAACTGCATATAAAGATTGCTTTACTTCAAGGAAAGTACTTTACTATCTATTAAAACTATTTCGTCCTACGGGCGACAGCAATTCATAGTCTTTTATTTTCGCATAAATTAGTTTGATAGCATCTACTTTCAAGCAGATTGCGAGTTGATTACTCTTTTTATTCTGCGTGGGTTCGAGTCTAGGATTCGGCGAATATGGATATGTGAGAAAGCTTGCCAGTAGCTTCTCGTGGGTCGGTGGTTCTTTCCGGGGATTTCCCGGTTTCTTCCTCCACCATTAATGCTGGCCGCCATGTATAGCCTATCGTGTGCTGAAAAATGGCGTTAAGCCCCACAACAACAACAACAACAACAAAAACAACTCTTTTTATTTGACACGTGATAATAATATATGTATTCAAGCTCTATATTTAAACGAGGAATGTCTAAGGTACGTCGAATTTTGAATGTCTTGAATAGCGCTTTTCAGCCTTTTTAGATTAAACACAAACTTAATTTAAAACATTTCTACATTTCGAATCAATCAGAAAAAAATAAACGAAAGGAAAGTAAAAATTTTGAAAATGTATACAGTTGTACTACTTTAATCCCAGAAAGTAGCAATATTATATTCCTTATCACTTTGTGCTGGGATTGATAATTTACCCCAGACAAACGAGATTTCCTTCAACTGTTTGCAAAGAAATATTGACTATTATTGTAGAGACAGCTGGTATCTACATGCCAAATTTATAAATGATCGCTACTTACAAAACTAGAATTTAAATAATTTAGAAAAAAAAAAAAGGTTAATATGAAATATATCTTTCAACCGGTCTGATTGTTGGTTGAAATTATTTTTGTGACAAACTTCATCACTTTGAGTTAGCACATGATGATTAGGTTTTGTGGGATTTAACGCCATTTGTCAGCATATATAGGTCATTCATGGCGGCCCGTACATTTGGTGAAGGACGAACCCGGGACAAACCACCGACTCACGGGAAGCTACAGGAGAGCTTCATGACATGCCTATGTTTGTCGAGTAGAGACTCGAACTCACACGGACAGAGGCGAGGTGTGTGAGTTACATGTAAAGACTCGCGTCTTAGACAACTCGGCGACCCGGTGCTCCTAGCACTTGAAGAAGCTATGACAAAAGATTAATAGACACATGGACAGACAGACAAATAATTAGAAAGGCAGGCACTGATACATAGATTGGTTGACGGACACACACATATTGAAAAATAACTGATGGAAAACTATGGATGAAATGACAACGAAGGGATGGATAGATAGAAAAATGGATGTATACTTAAATGTATTTATTCCAGTGTGTGTTTGTGTTTGTGTTTGTATTTGTTTGGATTAAGATTAAAATGAAGAAAAACAAATATTTATGAAAAAGTTTTTAATTTTTAGCCTAGTTAAATAGAAATATTTAACAGATGAGCAATCTAGACCGGTGAAGAGCCTTTGCGATACCATACGATATCGTATGCCGTCCACGATGCCATTTTCTTTACATTTAGTGGTCGTTGTTTAGGACTGTATTCTACTGGAATAAAACCCATGGAAGCAAGGCGAGCTACCATGTTCTGTGCAGCTTCTAGAGGACATGCCGTATTAGGTTTACGTAGCCTGTCTCCCACGACAAGCCATTCCATGAAGATGTAATGGACAGTTTTCTCTTGGAAGAATTTTAGAGATGATTCCAGAGCTTTGCACTCATACCCCTCTGAAACAATACAGTTATGATAATATAATTTCGTACTTGCGTTTTTTTTTTTTTTGTTTTTTTTTTTTTCGCTACATCATCACCAATAACATAATTGTCAATGGAATGGGCTATTGTCGAGAAATTGATGACTCGCCAGGTTCCACTTTACTACTACTAGCAGTTTGTGCTTTTATTTCAACATTGCCTTGAACCGACACACACTCTCAAGCCAGGATCTTTTATTTATAACGTAGCAGCATTGAAGGTGTTAAACTTGTCAGAAAAGAAACAACCATGGTTACATTGACTACATTCAGACGGTTGTAACTTCAGTAGTTACATCTTCAATACCTTTCAACCAATTTTCGTACAGATTTTTATAATGAAGAAAACAAATGCCATTAAAGAAAGTGACGAAATTTGGAAAAGGAAAAATGGCTTGTTTTAAAGAAACTGCTAGATGTGGTAATAGATAATCTGGCGATTCTCCAATTGCTTTCTACTTGTCTGTTTTGCGTTACAGATATATTCTGAGTTAAATTAGTTTTCTCGATTAACGTCGAATTTGATATTGGCAGCCATTGATATTCTGGCACCTGTAAACATCTATCTGGTTCTTAAACACACACACACACACACACACACACACACACACACACATATATATATATATATATATATATATATATATATATATATATATATATATATATATATATATATATATATATATATATATATATATATATATATATATATATATATGGATTTTATACTATCAGGCTTCAAATAATTGACAGTGTCCATTTTCGTTATGGTCAGATATCTCCAGAATTATTGCCATTCGAAACTTTCCTTGCAATATTTCTATTGTTTTCAAATGTTATATGCATTACATCTTAAGACTACATACTATGGCATAAAAAGTTAAAATTCCTGTATTTAATATCATTCAAACACTCAGCAATCTCAGTCTGATAACCTTAGTATGCCTACAAACGAAAGGATAACACAAACTAGGGACTAGAGGTGCGTGGTATTACCGCCGTATTATTTTTTTCGATCATACGTTCCACGGTACTTTATCACTGTACTGTACGTCGGTAGTTTCCGTCGCTAAGAAATATACAGAAATTCCAGACGAATCTTATTACGACTTTAATTATCATTTTTCTTCACGCAATAGTTCAACAATTATACTAAGTTTACAAAGCAGTTGTATCTGTCACAAATTACTTGTGAATTTTGCTGATAATTATATGTATCATAGTTTAATCACGTGTTTGACACGCGTCATGTATGCCAACGCAGTGGCAAAATGGAATGTTGTGAAAACATATCCAGGCCAAATCGAAAGTTCGGAAAATAATCTGATTAAAAAAGCAAAACAAAAAGAAAATAACAGAACACATGTCATGTTGTAGTTATTTACTAGTGTATGTGAATGTGTTAATTATATTTTCAGAAGCGCACCTGTTTCTATCTGAACTTTGCCTAATTTTTGAAGTCCATAAAATATTTTCTCGTTTGCTGAGTATGTGAATTGAGGATTATATTAACTGATCCTCATTGAACGATAACTTGCCTGGCTAAATCTACTCAAAGTTTCCCGCCTATTATATCGTTAGTGTAGCTAGAAAATTGTTAGCTTCAGTGTCAACACTTCCTACTTTTATCCACAAGCTCTCTAATATCAGCATGATTTCTTCCACAGTATCAGGTACAGTGTGAACTCGATCATCCCACTTTAGTTACAGCTTTTATTTTACAAATTAAGAAGAAATAATATACACATAGCAAATTCATCTATTATAAGGTACTATTTATTCACTTTTTGTTTTGGGGGGTGGGGGGCGGTGGTTTTCTTTTGAGCTGAAATATTTTGTTATCTCAAGATAACTAATATCTTTCAAATAATATTATGGATCAAATACCGTGTTATTTTGTTGTGATCCAGAGCAGGATATTTTTCCAGCTACTGACAGACGGAAATTAAACCAAAAATACCCACTACCCAAGAACATTGAATTGTCGGTCCCTAATATAATTGTGGTATACATGGTACGTATCGCGGTTCGTTCAGAAATACCGCTGTATACCGCGGTACAAAGTTTTCAGTGATACTCAGCTCTGCTAGGGACTATACACATACCGATATCCATCTTCATCACGACGTCCTTTGAACCAACGTATGACAGTATGTCATCCATGGTTATTGCCTCTATTGAAGACTGGTCCGCTGGTGGATTTGTATCTTTTGCTTCTTCGTTAGCGATACCCAGCCCGCCCATGTTTTTGCCTGTGTTCTCAGTCATGTGCACGATAGTTCTTGCGTTGGATATTGCATTGTTCAGCAAAATGACGTTGCCTTTACAGTTGTTCAGAGCTAATCCCTTGTAGACCATCTTTGCACTTCTCCTTGCAGCCTCGATTGCCACGACATTTTTACTGAGAGTGCATGCGTAGAGAGTAAAATATCCAATATTTGCCCCAATGTCAATGAATGTGGCATTTGGATAAAACGTTAAGGCAGCACGAATTTTGAGTGTGAGGTCATTGGCCCACAGTCCTTCAGTGCGAATAGACTTTGATACAAAAAGGTCTTCATCGATTCCATACAAGCAAATATTAAATCTAGGATTTGTCATGGTTTGGACGCAGTCATCCTTTTCCGTACCGCTACTTACAGGACAAATACACATCGGACAGTTGTCCTTTACCTGGTAGATCTCCAAACGATAACCATTTGCAGCAAAATACAATACGATGAAGATAGCTGAAAAAGCAGAATATAAAAATTGTTATAGTGGTGTTATATGAATTCAGTACTATACATGCATATGAATTGGAACTCCCATCAGCATTTGAACTAAAAAAATTTACGGAACGGTCGCTAAATCGGAATAATGAGGTATGGAAATAATTACAGGGCAGTCAAATGTATGCTCATATTTGAGAAATAAATGCGAATGGCGCAGGTTCCACTTTTACATTTCAAAGTGGATAACATATCAAACAAGAAAAGATTTATAGATTTAATTTAGTACCAAAGAAAAAAGTTATTGGCATATCCCGAAACGTGTAAAGAGTGTGGTAATTCTTTTATATGGTGGTTCACTTTTGAAATCTTTATGTTTAGAGTATATATATATATATATATATATATATATATATATATAGAGAGAGAGAGAGAGAGAGAGAGAGAGAGAGAGAGAGAGAGAGAGAGAGAGAGTACCCAAACAGGTATATGGCAAAAAAGTTAAAAGAAATAGGCAAATAAATTAAATATGCTTTAGGCATTCAGCATCTTAATAGATCATGTACATACAAAATGCATATGAGTCCATTAAATTTTAGTCGGTACTTATTGTTAAACCCTGCTAAAAATATTTTCATGAAAAGACTAAGTCCAAAAAATTCCAATTATGTATTTAAAAACTGGCCTGAAAATCGAATCAGATCAGTTTGTATGATTATGATATAATGTGTGAACTCTCATGACACTGGTTCAAAAAGTTTGTATGCTATTGTCCTAAAGCAAATTCATGACAGACGTACGGACACCCTAAAAATATACCCCATTTTTCTAACAGTCTAGGCATAAGAATTACATTGAACATGATATCTATAGACATTGTCCTGATCTCGATTCTTTAAAGCTGGGATCGTTTCTAATAACTGCGATCTGATGTATTTTCTCCAATATACATGAAATGCTGTAAGCTGTATCCTCTTGTAATTTCTCTTTAGGGAAAACAGTTGGTACAAGTGCTACACAAAATGAATGACTGCATTAATGTTTACGTATTCTTCTTTGTCTTTACACCATATATTTGGCCATATTACTTCAAATGATCATAGCAGTGACTATACATCATAACTAATTTTAACTAAATTACTTTGTTTTAATTACAAATAGATATAAACAGTTAATCAACCGCCACTAGAACAAGCAATTCAAAATATTTAGTTTTCAAAACTTCACCTAACATTGACGCAGTCCAACACATTCAAATTTAGTTTGAATTAACCCCTTCAACACGTAGTTATAAAGATGAGGATTCTCAAAAGTAACATTTGTGACCGCTATGGATCAAATAGATGAACATTGTGGTGTCAAGACACATGAACATGTGCTGTGATGTACGTTTAAAGGGGTTGTGTGAAAATAGTTTTATCATGTTTACATACCTGGTAAAGTTTTACACATTAAACAAAAATTAAATTGATTGCTTAAGTAGTGGAAGGGCATATCAATTGTAATTAGTCTTTCCTCAGTAACTAGAGACTATGTAACAGGAGAAGCGAGTCCAGGGGTGTGTTAATTATCAATGATAGCATGGGCATTCGTGTTGACATTGATTTTATAAAGTTGTGTGTGTGTGTGTGTGTGTGTGTGTGTGTGTGTGTGTGTGATTTGTATTTGTAACGTAGATTTAACAATTTTCCAGTCATATCGCTACGATGTCTTCAGTGTGACAGTTTATAGTGATGTCTAGCACTGGGGCATCATGCCACAAACATGTAGCATCATGTCCCACCTAGTCACATTATCCTGACACCAGGTCAACCAGTCCTAGCACTAACCTCTTAATGCTGAGCGCCAAGTCTTTGGTATGACTCGGCCGGGGCTCGAACCCGCGACTTCCCGCATCCGAGGCGAATGCTCTAACCACTTAGGCCACCGGAGATTATAAAGTAATAAGGACATGCCTGGTGTTGCATCAGGATGTAAAGGCTAGTGGAAGAAGGGGATATATAACAATTTTTAAACACATAAATTTTTTATATCTTTTTTTAGTTGTCAGTTTTGTCTCCCCCACCCCCCAAATAGCTATTGCTTTCCCAACCCATAGTATACTTGACTCAACTATGATCGTTACAGAAGCTAAACTCGTTTCATGCTCTGATTAACACAGACAGCTAAAGCTTTCATCGAAATTGAGAATGGGCATTCAAAACGTCAGCTCACCTTTGTAAAGAGAAGATAATAATCATCTTGGAATGGCTTTGTAACCGTAGAGTAACGTGAACCGTTGAAGGTCAGACAGCAAGTCTATCGGTAGTATGTTATGTACAAGGAAATTAACATTAGGGTATTGAAGTTTACGCTCTTTCGTCCCTTTGGAACATTTAGAATAGGATAATCATTAGCAATGAAGCTAGGATGACAAAATATTATGGGCGTACTGTGGAACAGAGACCGTTTGCTTAAATTCATCAGAACCAATTAAGTCTACCCTTTCTCTACTAGATTATACGGATGCTCATAAAGTTGTAATTTAACACTGAGATAATGAATATGCAAAAATTTACGCATTTCACACACTTTTATTTATTCATAACTACCAACCACAATTCCTCTGTATTTTGTCATCCATCTCTGAAGTGCTGTAACGTCTACCTGACCGACTGAAGGTCCTATAAGCACTGATAGTATTGTATTGGCAGACGCAACCAGGACACTGTCCCCAAACACATATGCTTGCTTTATAGGTAGGGGATTCATTCATTCATTCATATCTTCATTCATTTATTCATTCCTACATTCATTTTCTTTTCTCATCTTAAAAGATATATGGCAATAGAACATAAATGGATATAAAAGTGCAAAAATAAAAAGGACAATTGCAGTAAAACATATAAGTATGAAAAACATTTGAGAAGACAAACCTACAACGATGAATGAATTAATGATCAAGATAAGAACACCAACACAAACACGACTAGAAAAGCAAGCATGTAGTTAATTAAGAAGATATATTTATATATTTATCAGTTTCATCTATAATATTTCATACATAGTAAGAAACTACTCATGTAAATCCGATATAGGTGACTTACATTTTTTCTTACTAATAACTGAATCTACAATGTTGCTGTCACTGAGATAAAAATGTATCAAATATAAACTAGATTAATATATGTGTATGTATCAGATACAATCATTTGATAATTTAATCAAGAACACGTTACTATAACGAGGATCAGATCGAGCTTGATCGAAATTCATTTTCTGAAGTTATTCAAAACGAAACTGGCTATAATTGGGACATTTCAAAACAAAGTATTTTTCATCTTCAGCTAAATCATGTCGTATAAAACAAGATCTAAATTCTCTGGGGATATGGGTATTGTATATCTCCCAGCTTCGATTATACTATGGCAATGTGCACTCACACGAAACAGCGTGTATTTGTTACTACAATAACACTTGGACAATGTGTACTTTCAGGAAACAGTGTATATTTTGTTACTACAGTAATTCAATATGTACTGACACGAAACACGTGTATTTGTTACAGTAATAATACCAGGGAAATGTGTACTGACACGGAACTGCTAAACTATCTACATTTTTTAGTTCAATTTACTAGGTAAGATAGGTTACTGTTGCAAGATATATGAGGTCCACACCATCACTTACTTTGTGCTAACAGTTTACTGTTGAAAGCTTTTATTGAAGTAAACTTTTAAAGGCATAAGATTTTGTACTTTTTCAAATTATTGTTTTCAGATTATTTGGAATGATTGCCTTAAGGATAAAGAACACGTTTTCACCTCAACTGAATGAAGAATGATAACTGAAAATAACAGAATGTAAAAATTGTCATAAAAGGACTGAATAGGATCGAATTGCCTTTTGCAAGGTGAGAAAACATAGCAAATGGTTTACACCTGGGGAGGAAGCACAGCCATCAATGAGAGTGATAAGATAACAAAGAGGCAAAAAGAGAGAAATGAACTTTACACAAAATGTATATACATATTTGACTGTGTTAGAATGGTCCTAGTTATCTTATGTTTACATGGTACGCTTTTGTAAGGTAACAATCTGAGGCTTCTCGACGTTAATTTTTCTTTTCTGTTTATTATGTTATACACCAGTATGTATGATATGTATTTCGTTTTTATTATATGCTCATTTTTTTTTCTCCCTTAACTTTTCATTGTCAGAATCGTGCAATATTTTACGATATTGCACACCTTCATATTGCACTTACGTGCACAACACGTGTGCCTAATAGTGTATTAGGAACTAATTTGTAAACAAATCATGTACACTCAAGTAGTAGATGCTTTACGTTTTGGTTGATTAAATTTGTTTCTGAATGAACTAAAGCAGATGTTTCGTGGACTGCCACATACCAGTTGCTTTGCAATATTCGACGTTAACTTTTTGATACAATGTTGCGGATTTAGGCTAGCGATAGACGCCAGACAGGTCATAAAATTGCTCTACCAATAACACGCAAGTGACGAGGCATAAAAGTGTCTTCTTTGGCTGGTAATAAGAATGGCAAAAGATATACTTACAGTTTTACATCCTGAATTTCCTCAAAATGTACTTCCTTAGTTCTGTTAATCCGAATTACATGAGCCATGTCATGGGTTCTAAAGCTTGATTACACATTTCGAAATTGTACTGTAATTTCGACTACATTCCAAGTGCAATTACATCCTCTTTACTGCACCCAAATGAAATGAACATTATATTCCATAGCGTCTTTTTGATAATTGCAGTTGACAGACTTCACATTTTTCATAAAGTCACGGTTCATCTAATCAAAACTAAACAATTCTTGAACTGTTTGCACAAAATCAAATCTAAGTACAAGAATATGTTCTTTGTCTTTTTCGTGCTTTGAATAATCGCAAATACTAAGATTGACTCCTTTATGTTTGATCTATAACCCTTCTGTAATAACCTAGATAGAATAATAAAACAATTTCTAACATTTCTTTTCACAACAATGATATTTAAAATTAGTGTGATATTCACAAAGCCGTGATATATAATATATAATATCATATAATACACAATATCATATAATACATAATATTGCATATATATAATGCATAATATCATATAATACATAATGTCATATAATACATATTAAGAAAACCTTTCACGTGTAAGTTACGTCTTGAGAAAACAACTGAAACTGACAAAACGTCGACAAAACTGTTATAAACTCTTTGGTTGTCTTGGTTACAGAGATAGAGAGAAGGAAAGAGAGAATGCAGGAAAGAAGTGGACAAAGCCTGCGATGATTGTAAGACTTACCTAACAGTACGGCAAAAATTTACAATACGACAGGGTTAAACGGTGATGCCATGCTGCATTTACAATAATAAATGTTGCATTATAATGTCATATAGTATTTTCTACTATATCTGAGACGCTATCGTTGTTTCCCTTGTGAATTCTTGTCGTTGGTACTCAAAAGATACTGTCAATAAATTGCATGACTAAAGTAACGCAGATTAGTCGACCGAAACGTATTTCGACGTGTATAGCTCCTCCGAGCTAACACACATCTTCCCTCGTATAATACGCTTGCAGATAGGGTATTCCTTCCACTTATAATTTCAGCGGCAAATTCCTCGATCTGACAGCGAATCATGTAACTTTGCCATTTGCAGCTGAGTAAATTCTATACACAGACAGATACGACAGTAATCGGCAATACAAAATTTGATAGTAGCCACATAAAGAAGCCACTAACGATCGGAATGTAGGTGTGTGTACACTTAAATGAAATACTAGAAGAACACAGTCGCCTGACAAACAAGGTTATTGAGCGGCGGGGTGTTGTAAATACTAAATTACAGTCGTCTGATTATCTAGCTCCTACTGAAATAAAAGAGAACTAAACAAACTTTATCCCTGTGTCATCTCTTTTCACCACAACATGTATGTATGTATGTATGTATGTATGTATGTATGTATGACCGCTCCGGTGGCCTAAGTGGTTCGAGTGTCCACCTCGTATGCGGGAGGTCGATGATTCGATCCCCGGCCGAGTCATAACCTATAAAAATGGTACTAACAGATACCTGGCTTGGCGCTCATCAATTAATTGGTTAGTGTTAGGGCTAGTCCGTCTGGTGTCAGGATAATGTGACCGAGTGAGACATGATGCTAAAATGTCTGTGGCATGATACCCCAGTGCTAGACATCACTATAAACTGCCACACTGCAGACATCGTAGCGATATGACTGAAACATTGTTTAAACTACGTTAAAAATCCAAATCACACACACACTATATGTACGTATGTATGTATGTATGTATGTATGTATGTATGTATGTATGTATATTTAAAGACAAACAAATGAATGGTAGAAGTACTTAGTCTTAAAAAAGAAAATATATGAAGAATCGTTTTATAGTTGGAAACCAGCTCAAAGCATTATGGCATTAAATAAAATAATGGAGGAAGCACAAAACATAAAGAGAGGTGCTAAAGTGCATGAAACCTTCCGAGTTGTTGAAATATTACACTTTTTTTTAGGATGTGACTGTCGTGGAAAAATTGCACATTAGTGAATGAGAGAGTAAAAACTGCATGGTATGCAAATATGTTCATCACGAAACCAGAGAGAAAAAAGAAAGTAACTAAGCAAAATCACTAGTAAATAACATAATGGTACACATGAAAAACTTGATAATGTGAATATATTATACTCAGTGACATGGAAGGTAAAATGAAAATAAATAACATTAAAAATAAGATGTTGAATTTAAATGCCTCAAAACAAAATGCAAAACTTTACAATGTTAAGGACTAAATTTTTATTTATGAGAATTCTAACTAAAGGTAATATATATTACATAAATGTTAATCCAATCATTTGAACATTTAAAGTTATTTCAAAGTCCATTTAAAGAAGGCATATCTATCATTACAACTACAGACTCAATAAAGCATTTTTCCTGGATAAAATGTTTACCATATACAATTTTTGTACATCTTAGAAGACCGTCTTCACAAAATTAACATAAGCAGTCAAATAGGCCAAACGTTTAATACCAAGTTCATGATCAAAATCCAATACCTATAGCGGTGCTTAAATAATAATATTCTAACATTATAAGTTTTTTTCAGAGTTTTTAATTTGACTTCTACCATTGATTTTAATTATATTTCACAAATAAATGGTACAGTTATTATTATATTTTATCGACGTAGAGCAATCGTATCAGAAACAATGTGCACCGTAAAGAAACCATGAACACTCCATGTACGCACCGTGGTTTCAATGTCCTGTACCTTCAAGTAGTCTAGTTTGCATACGACTGACCACACTCATTACTTATAAAATGTTACAAATGCAAGAGAAACAGAGATAGGAGAAATGAAATTAAATCCCACAAAATACCAGTGATGTAAAAGTTATGTACCATCCAAGGGTATACAATAATATTACAGCAGAGAGAGAGAGAGAGAGAGAGAGAGAGAGAGAGAGAGAGAGAGAGAGAGAGAGAGAGAGAGAGAGAGAGAGAGAGAACAGTAGAGAGTTGCATCTATGGTCTTAAATTAAGGAACAGAAAAGAGTGAAGAACAAAAGGTTTTGTAAAACTCAGCACATTTATTTCCCGATAATAAAAGTGAAAATTTAAAAAAGAACTCACAGTATTGTGATTTAAATCTCAAACAGTCCTAAACGTTCTTACACAAGCCCAAATGTATGGAGTTCCAACTGAATTTCAATGGTGTTCCAAATAAATTCAAATATTGAATGTGTTGATGTGCCTCGAATGTGCTAATGTGTCAATGGTCTGAAATGTGGCGGTGTGTTAACGGTCTTTTGATGTATCAGAATAATTTAATCAGAACTGTCCTTGACTGAGTTCACTATAGTTACAAATCAATGATTTAGTCCAAGAAGTATTAATGAACACTGCAATTCCAGAGAATAATTAAATAAGTAAATCTACCCAAATTAAAAACTGAACACCACAATAAGACTGATTCCACTTCAGATGTTAAAGTATGAATGAGAAATTTTTCAAGTAAACAACATTGATATAAAATGCTAAGACACAATAATAGATCCAGGATTTAGGCCAGACTCCTTTCTAAAACATGCAAAATTGTCAACATGTGTAGGAATTTCCAAGTTATAAGTTTACTGCCCTTAACTCAGATTCAAGTAAACATCATTAGCTCCATTAATAATGATCTAAATATTTAATCTATGATCGTAGAGAAATATTAACTATGTATTGTGTTGTTTACAAAATAAATGTAACTAGTCATGTACACCATTAACTTCATTTTGGACAAAGGTCATTTACAAAATTCAGATATAAATAACATACAATCATTGAGAAAAGCCGACAAACAATGTAAATTAAATATGCATAACACTAGTAGAAAAGCCAAATTCATATATCAAGTATAGGTGACATTGAAATTGAAATGGTCATAACCGAAATATTTGTCAACCATTCTTTTGAATGCAGTTTTCAGTAGGCATTGAAGTATTAACACTAACTTCACTAATTATGTGTCAACATAAAATGCTTTGATGTTATATGGTGTGTTATGCTAATAAGGAGGGCGTGGTTATGCATGCTGTGGTGATAGGTCGAGTTTAGTTTTGTAACCTTTATTGGATCCTTGAGCTTTTCCAAGCCGAAAGAATGTTTGAACTGTGATTATCCTTTCCTCTTTAATATGTCGATTGTTAATTGCTACTTCATACAGCAAGGTGGCAGCCCGTGGGCTCACACGTTTGTAAACATAGAGTGCAGAAATAAGCTCGTGTATTAAAACATCTTTCGTGATATTTCACGAGTGTTTAAATTTACACTATCAACCTTTTCCACAAAATTTAAGACACCTTTCCATTCCTGAGATCTCAAGCTGATTCCTCTTGCTATTATTACTGCATTTATACTATTTGGATTGTATTTTTTAAAATAATATTCATTAAAAATGTGGTTTGTTCATTTCTAACTTATTACTAAGTACACATATTTACAAAGCAATTCAACACATTTATTCAGTATTTCAGGCCACCTGCCTATAATACATATAAAACAGCACAATATAATGTCGGAACAGAGCGCACACAAACAACAGGTAATATGACTACATATATGTATTACATCAGAATACACATCATAAAATTTCTCTTCCCATGAAGAAATAATACAAAAAAATAACTAGAATATGGATAACAGTGAACATAACATTAACAAAATATACGAATGACCTGTTATTAAGTCATCTCCTATGTAAATACTTTTTGACAAATTCGTCTAGAGTACCTGCTGCGTTCTGCAATAAAAACACTGCTGCAGCACAGTTTGCAACATCGTTAAACTTATAACACTATCCTATATCTTTTCATTTATAAAGATGACATGAGAACATTTTACACGTGTCGATTTAATAAGATCATTAATAAGTAAGGAGACTAAAGCAGGATTAAAAACATAACCCTGTCTGCTGAACAGACAAAATAATCTGTTAAACATTTAGGAGTTTTAACGTATAATTTCAAACTAGCATACATTGCTTTAAGTGTATCCATGAATTTACGATGAGAACGATACCGAATGTTTCATATGAGACACGGTTTCAATTGTTTTAGCCCGCCCAACCCCAAATATTTTTCACCATTCATTAACAAATACGTCTGTACAACTAATTGTAAAACATATATTGCTTGTCGTTGAATATCCGTTGCAAAAACCTGCCTGCAATTCATGAATATTATTATTGTCACAAATTTAATCTGGTATTCAATAGTTGTGTAAACCTTTTTTAACAATGCATCTGCTATACCTCTGTAATTGATGGGATCTTGGACTGTCTTCCTTATATAATACACACATTATGTTTTTGTCCCATTCCTTTGAAAATATACAAGAGTCAAAGAATTTCGTTAAACAGAATCAGTAAGAAGGGGTTTTAAACATTTCAATTGCCAATCCGTCAGGTCAGCAGATTTTCCTTTAAACAATGCTTGTATTAATACATACAAGTTGTTTCATACTAATTGGTTCATTCAGAATTTCAGAATTATTATGACTGATGTCAATTTTATCTTCTGAATCACAGCTCACAGTAGCTCTGACATCTTCGGCAAGTAAATTTCTCAGGTCTAGTAATAAAAGCAGTTTATCTCCTTATGTCAAGACATATTTTTTTCAAAATTCAAACTATAGCAGGGCTATTTCGTGACAGGACAAGTCGTTTTCCATGCTTTTGAAAATAAGCGTACGTTTTCTGCCCAACCATGGATGTATATGCTTACACCAATGGTCTGTGCTATCATGTAAGGCGGAGGACGCACATAAAAAGTTTCACAAACATGGCTCCCGGACACAATTGTTCACCATGGATAATCAAGACGGAGATTATTTATTATTATAACAATGACCTACAGGCTATGCCCATATTTGCACTATCAACTACATTTGTTCACAATGTCGGTGATTCAGGTCGCTTTTCATAACAGTGATGCTTCAATATTGTCTGAAGGCAAATTAAAACTTGCACAAAAATAATTATTGACACAAAACATAGAATTTAGAAAATTTAACATTTCGGACAATGGGGACACACTTTATCTTACAAAATCAAAATAATTCTGTTTAACGTCGAACTTCCTTTGCATGTTATAAAGAAGGTATTCGAGAAAATTACGTACCTCTGACTTGGCTAACATCTGAACTGATTTCAACGTGTGAAAGAGTCTGATATAACCAGCAATCTATTTATATCCTCAGCTTACACAATAACTCGATCAAAACGTTCTAATGCAAGTTTTGAAAAGTTTTATTACAACCTTATAAATAATATTATCTTACATTATTGCATAAAAGCACGCTGACGAAGTTTTAATGGCCTACATCGAATTAGTCTTGCATAACTTTACTGACAAAATATTTCTTCATATAAGTTAAAGTTTCCAAAGCCCAAACCAAAAATCAAATTTGAAGAACGTTGTGTAATAATTCCGAAAATTAAAAACAATATCATTGATATGTGGATGAAAATATGTATACTGAATTACATTTATCTACTTTAGTCGATTTTATTCAGAAACACTTGATGAATCTCTAGGGATAGATCGCATGGTACAGCAGGGGGACAAGATAACGTGTATATTTTATCAATGCAAGCGGTGGGGTTCCAAAAATGAAATTCAGTGAATTGCATACAAACTTCAGATTATCTAATTATGAAGGGGGAAATGTCTTCCGAACTTGTTGTCCAAGATCAAGTTGCGCGCAAACATCATTTATTTTGATAACACGAAAACCTGATCAGATACCCTACACAAGCATAACATTACTTGCGAAACATCATTTTGTCAGTAGAGGTTGAAGGTTATGACATTTGCATTTAATAACATATAAGGTAGAGTCATAACAACAATAAGAAATAAAAAAAGCATATTTCTGTTTTGAATAATCTCGGTTCATTTTTGGGAATTTAATAAGATTAGGTGTCTGAATTTGCATCGTAGGTAGCAAGGTTAAGCTGAAACTACTTGTACTGTCATGAGGTCCTGCAAATTAAAAAATAATTTTAATGCTTATATATCTTAAAGTAGAGTTAACAAGTGTAATACAACTTTCTTCACTATACTTGTACTTCCGTTAATATATTTAAACAAGGCTGGACGTCAAGTATGAGAATCAAGCATTAACCCGAGCAAGTGCATGGCGAAAGCCATTTGTCCCAGAGTAAATTCTACTTGTCCACATAATTTGCTTCCAATAAAAATCCAGAGGGACACAGTTACCTTATCGGACAAGTTGGATCTAGATTTTTGAAGCCCGAACTCAAGCTATAGGTGTCCCGGGCAATAGGACGACCTTCAATATTATCAGTAATTTAGTAAACACAAATACGTTTGAAAATATAATGCATATAAAGACAAGTCAAACAAAATTTTCACGAAGGAAGGCCTCAAACGGCTAACCTTATTTTTCCATCCTCTAGTCCTTTCTTTTCTAGGTTTAAACTATGTTTCAAAGTAGTTTCGCTATGGTTCTGCATACAAATATATTTACACAAACTTTATATTTAACTATTAAAATCTGCAAGATAATATACCAGTAGCCATTCTAAAACTGAAACTTTAGGGGGATATCCCATTTTTGTTTCAAAGGGTGGAATTTGCTGATCAGAGGAATGAAGAAATAAAAGTTAGGATTGAAAATATAATGCGCCATGTTTTGAGCAATCAGATGCTTTTCGGTGCAATTTTAGCTCTATTTGTCATAGACTCGAAAGGTTAATGATAATGGCATCAGAATTTTGTACATCGTGTGTAAATTGCTGATATAAAAAATGAATGACATCAACTTGACTGTCATGTAAAATGGCAGACATGGAAAATGCACTCACTGGAAAATGACAGAAACATTGAAATTGTAGAAAATACACGCGTTGGAAAATTAGAGACACAGATACGCAAATTGCACACAGTGGAAAGTAACAGAGAGAATTGAGTGTATATTGGACAATAAACCTACTGTAAAATCGCAGACAATTACAGCTGTGGAATTGCGCCCACTGGAAAATAACAGATACTACTCTGTGGACGGGGATGAAAAATGCGCGAACCGGAAAATGACAAGTACCACATCAGAAAATACACACTGTAAAACATGAAAGACAAGTACCAAACTGAAAAACCTACACACAGGAAAACGAAAGGCAAGTAGTGCAAAATGCGCGCATTAGAAAATGAAAGACAGATACAATAGTGGAAAATGCACGCTCTAGAAAATAGCAAGCACCTAAAATACTGGAAAATGACGTATTCGCGATAAGATATGAAATAGGTTTGACTGTTCTAATTTACAATATAACATTAATAAAATACAAAACTAATGTGTTGATGATAGGGAGATGGAATACTATTACTACTGTTATAGATATATATATATATATATATAAGTAGTATGATTAGATGATGATCCTCTCTCAGAGACCCCCCCCCCCTCCAAAACGTTGTATGTTAACATTTTTGTCAGCAGCCCTTTTTAGCTCAAAATAATGACTTTCACATGATAAGGCTTTTTCTAACACATTTTCTGACAAAAATATGTTTTCTCGGGCAGGAGGGGGGTCTCTGAGATAGGATACATCATCTCTTCCTACTACTATGACAATCTCTCTTATTGATACAAAATGTTATATTAAACAAATGAAATATATATATAATGGCTTATTATAAACCATCAATAAGACATGTTGGATTTGATCTAACAAATAGATTTTGTAAAAGATTTAATTCGATCAAAGCAGCGTCAGCATATACCGGTATAAAACCTAAAATAATAAGCGATTGTATTAAAAATGTAGGCTATCATATATCGCCGAAATATGGGTCAGTATGGTTATTCGCGACTGAAAATGATATGAGAATAACGGGTTGGGCAGATGATGTGATGATATTTATCGATAACATGGTCGATATATTATTTGATAAAACCACACAAAATTAAACATCTACTTTTTATTATAATCTTTTTCGTATTTGCTGACTCTCATTGGCAGAATATCTGTTAACATGCTATCAATAATGCGGAACTCGCGTATTAAATCGTCCATATCATATTTTATGCCACGCAAATAAGATCGAATTTGATCAAGTAATTTTTTATAAGTTATACTTGCTGTTTTGCAAGCATTTTTTTTAGTCGCGAGTCGAGGCTCAACTTTTTTACATGCTGCTGCAAGAGAAACACCGACACCAGATATTATTAACAAAAACGGATTTAATGATGCGCCACTTGAAATTATACCAGAGCCGGTCATTAGCAGCGGTAGATATGATATCACTCGCAGTATTTTTGCATAGTATTTGTAACATTTTTTGACGCACCAAAGATTTTTATGATAATATCTGTAATATTGCATTAACGCGTCAACATCTTGTTTGGGAATGTTTTCTGAAATATGATTAAAATCGACTATATTTTTTTCATTATATAATATTTGTTTATATACCGTTATTTAAGTAACTAATTCGGGAGTTTCAGATACAAACTCAATACACCACCAATAAGTCGCTGCGGTTAACTTTTTATCATCCGCTATCAGCATAAACGTTTCCTCGATATCTTTGTTTAACACTATAGACACAATTCCAGAAAAATCATCGGTTGAATGACGCCATGGAAATGTGGTAAATATACTGAATTTTGCACTGCTAAACACAGATAATCTATATACACCAGTGACTTCTGCGATGTGTTTAAAAGTGTTATTTTGCTGCGACCATGTTGCTTTCCTGATGCGACTGTGTACACGATATTGTTAGCTCGTCCGTGAGGAATTTTAACGAGATTAGTTTTTTGAATAATGTTAGGAATGCCACTAATGATATCGTTGAGTCTTGTGTTAATGTCAGCGAGATTAATAATAACAGTTGGTGGAGTTCCAAAAAATTCGTTAATAGTTCTGTTTAAATTTCTGCGAAAATTTAGAAATGTTTGTACGTGATTAATATAATCAGTTCTAAATGCGGCAATTCCATCATTGATTGTCGTTAACGAAGTCGTTATTGGAATTTCCTTATCGTCGACGTATTTTTTAGTTGCGGCGTCGAAATCTGTTTCTGGTGTTCTGAGATTATTAATACCGTTGTTGTTCATATTGAGAAATGAATACATGATACCACCGCGTACTAATAAGTACTTAGATTCTTGATCGTCGACGTATTTTTTCGTTGCTGCGTCTGTATCTGCGGTTGGATTTCCAAGATATGTAATTTTTTTTCCTGACATAACAATGTCACCAGTAAATACATCGCCAGCTTTCCTAACATAATCATTAACGGACTTGCCCGAATCTTGTATTTTACCTTGATCGGCAAAAATAACTATATTATTAATAACCGCAGTGGGAATTCGTACAAGTACATCTGATAGTTGTATATTACTCGTTTTTAATCGTCCTTCTTTATCTTGAAAAATAACAACTTCATTTTGATCAACACTTGTGATATTTAATAAATTAGTAATTTCATTTTTGAGCTGATCAAGAGTTGCGTACTTAGATAAGTCATCTTGCTGAGCAGTTGTTGAATCTCCTACTAATGTTCCAAATTTTGAATAAAAACTCATTATTTATTTACTACTTGACAAAATTATATACCATAAAATTGTATAATGGCAAAATCGTCCATATTAAACTTTGATACAGAGCGGTTGGTGAAACATAAACATAACAATGAACTTCCAGATTGTCATTATCTTATAGTTGGTAGAACTGGATCGGGCAAAACAAATTTGCTTATGAATTTACTTTTAGGAGATAATTTTAACTACGATCGCGTTTATATTTACACAATTAATCCTCAACAGGATAAGTACGAGCTACTTAACAATTATAATGACAAACTTCGTGACGATCTTGAATCTGGCGAAGATTTCTTTATTATCAAACAACCGGAAGAACTTGTTCCAGTTAATCAACTCGATTCGTCCGAACACAAAATAGTTGTTTTTGATGATATTCCGCTAAACAACGAGGAAATGAATAAAATCAGATCGTATTTTTCACTGTCGCGAAATAAGAAATGTAATTCTATTTATCTCGCTCAAGGATATTATAATGTTGACAGATTTATTAGGCGAAATACTGGCTGTTTTATATTATTTCCAGGACTTGACAATATTGACGTTAGAAATATCGCGAACGAACAATGCGGCGACGTAACAAAAAATAAATTTATTGAACTGTACCGTCAAGCAACGGCAAATAGATATGATTTCTTTTTGTTCGATAAGTTAACGAATGATAAGAATAAAATGTTTCGATGTTGTATTGAAAACTATCTACAATAATTTTTATAGAAAATAGTATATAATTAATGGAAAAACAAGCAAAGTACAGAAAACATATCGAAAATCTAAAAAAACTTGCGCAGTCTCAGGCAAAATTTAAACAGCTAGTACAGCAAGCACGGCGCGGTCAAGTTGTTGCAGCAGAAACAGCAGCAACCGCTCTCAAACCAATTACTGAAGCATTACTTGGAAAACAACCTGAAACTAAACCACTATCAGAAGAAGAACTTAAGCAACTACGGGAAAAAGGTTTACTCGGACTAGTTAAAGAACAACAAGAAGCAGCTGCTGGAAGAATTATTGAGAGATCTGATGCGGAAAAAAAAAAATTAGCTGAGGCACTTGTAGCAAATATAGCTGATCCTGCTGCGAGACTAGCTGAAATAGATCGGCTAATAAATAATCCGCTGGAACTTGAACGAAGATTAGCAGCATTAACAACACAAGAAGTTAAAAATATTTTAACAAATTTATCAGGAGAAATAAAAGATATTAAAGAGGAGCAAGAAAGAGTTGGTAAGTTAACTGTAAAGTTTATGGCAGTTGAAGATCAAAGACTATTTTTTATAAAACAAGCAAATAATGAGATAACAGAATATGAATACGATAATTTTTTAGAGAAAGAAAATTTAAAAAATCTTGATGATATAAGTAAATGGACCGATGTAGAATTTAAAAAATTGATTGACGATTTAAGTGAAATAATGAGAGATGGTGTTACTGCTCAAGTTGGGATGAACACAGCCATAGGAAATGAAATGCTTCCTCTTCATGATAGAATTAGATATGGTATTATTGCTTTTGTATTTGGAAAAACAGCACGAGAAAATAGAAAAAAAAACCTTTCGGTGCGGGTTGGAATTTTAAAAGAAAATTTTTTATAACAGATAAAAATCGTGTAAAAAAATATAGAGAACAAAAAACTGGAACTGGAGTCAGAATATTCGCATCAGTTACTGAAATGATCGGCAGATTAATGTTATTGATATCATCAAAAGAAGCAGGAAATGTTCGTGCTGAAATCGACAATAAAATTATTGACATACTTGATAATCTGAGATCGAGAAATTTATTAACATCTGACGAATACGATACTTTGCACCGCGACTTAATCGCGGCGACTTAATTTTATAAAAATATAATAATAAATGTCAGCAACATTATTACTCGACTCTAGTCAATCTGATAAAGATAGCGCTAACTTCTCAGTGAAGTATAATCCACCAATAGAGCTCGATCAACATAAACAATATGAAATTGGATTAATTTCATGTACTTGTTGGAATGCCATGGCAAACGTTAAGACTGGAGTAAATGACTACTTTTCATTTAGTAATATTGGTCCATTTACTCCATTATTTAAGGGAGTGACAGTAATTAAAATTCCACAAGGAGCTTATAATATTACTGATTTAAATAAAACAATAAAAGAACTTATAACAAAAAATAAAGGAAATGCAGATAATTTTGAGCTAGCACCGAATTATAATACGTTAAGAGCTAGAATAAAATTAAAAAATATGGCAGTTAGTTTTTTGTCACCAGATAGTATTGCACCGCTGATAGGATTTAATCGTAGACATTATAATTTTTATCCTTTTTTAGAAGAAGTTACGTATGACGGTGAATTTCCAGTAAATATAACTGAAGTTAACACGATATTGGTAAATTGCTCGATCGCGTCTGGTTCTTATTCAGCCAAAGACAGCAAAGGGCAAACTATATACAGTTTCTCGCCAGAAGTTCCACAAGGTTCTCTGATGCAAATCAGTCCGCGTCATATTATTTATTATCCGCTAAATGTTGAAAATCAAATAACAGAAGTAAATATGCAATTGACGGATCAATCTGGAAGACAGTTGGATTTTAATAATGAAGTTGTTACTTATTACGTGCACCTACGCGTTGCGTAGGCGGACAACAGTAAACATATTTTTTGAAAGATTTGACAACAAAATTATACAACCTCAGATATAATGAAACAGAAAAAAGTTTACAGAAGAAAAATTGTAGGAGGATTTTTCGGAAATATATTTACTAAAATTGTTGAAAATATTCCAGGATTAGCTCGTAAAGTTGCGCCAATTGCACTTGACGCGGGTAAAGCTTTTGCAACTGGAGCTGCATCTGCTGCTGGAACTGCTGTGGGACAAAAAATATCTGATAAAATAAAAGGCGAACCTAAGACGCAAGCCGCAATCAAACAAGTTATTTCAGAAATCGCACCAACAAAAGAAACCTAACGCGCGATGATAACAACAACAAAAAAACTTTTATCACCAAAAGGACGAGCAGATTATACAAAATTTAATATCTAAAGTTACAACGCCGCAATAATTTTATATAACCTAATAAAATAAAAAAATGTCTGTGAAAAATTATCTCGATTTTGCTGAAACTTATGACACAGACAACACAGTAACGGAATTTGAGTATGTTGAGTATGTCATAAACAAACTTGCGCTATGGATGCCACGAATAACTCCGTCAGTCACTAGAGCATTAGAATTAGATAGTATGCTGGAAAAACGCACCAATAAAATTCATTTTCAGCAACATAAAATATATCAAACAGCAGTTCCGAATACCACCGACTACACATGGCGAGTTACAACAACATCGAGTGAACAACTGCCACGGCAATTATTTGTTGTATTTCAGAGACAAGCTCGACGTAACAACCAGGAACAAAATAATGCAATATTTGATAACGCTGATGTTAGACGAATATACGCTAGAATAAATTCAAAACAATATCCAGAACGAGCGATCGAATGCAATTTTGCAGATGACGCCAATAAAAACATTACTAGACCTTACATGAACCTGCTCGACTCAATGCAGAAATATCAAGATACTGGAGATGGGACTCAGATATCAGTAGAGGAATTTCGTACACTTTATCCGGTATTTTACTTTGATGTTAGTAAACATAGCGAACGAGCTGTGGACAGCACAGCTGATATTGAAATCACTTGGACGCTCGGAGCCGCTCCAGCAGCGGCATTAAACGTTTATGCGTTAGTGTTAAGCGACAGATCTGTTACAATCGACTCCATTGGAGGTAAAATGACAATACAAGTTTAATCTGTAATCGTTATATAAGATGACAAAATATATTATAAAAGAAATACATTTAACTGATGGCCAAGTTAAAAAAATTAGCAACTGCTGTTGCGAAGCGGAGGCCGGTTTCATTGAAGATCAACCCAGATGCTTTGGGGACTTTAACAAAATTATTGTTAACCAAAAATCAAGCAAATAAATACGATCGCGAAAAACCTTTCGTTTTAAATTTAAGCGCTGCACAAATAACTGCGATGTCAAAACACGGCGGTTTCTTC